>JANHFO010005416.1:39935-56993 GCA_032468095.1 Pareas carinatus
TGGACTTGAAGACCTTCAAGGTCCCTTCCAACTCTATTATTCTATAATTCTGAAATCCCCAAAGCCTCAACTAAAAAAATTAAAACATATAGTTCAAGTACTGAAATACTGTAAATATTGATGTAGCGGTAACTAAAATAATCAGTTTGCTATTCACAATAATTATCTTAAGGCATTAGTGGAGTAAATAAGTAGCAATACTCCACTTTCCTCAATCAAGAAAAAAGCTTTACTTTTAAATGAAACGATGTCAGAGCTCAGTTATACACACATTTGTGTATAACGTGTACTTAGTCTCATGTAAATTGTTTGGGCTGATAAATTACAGGCTGTGTTAAGTAATTGATATGATTTAAATAGGCCTAGTAAGAATGCAGCTGAAACACTACAATGGTGCTATTTTAAAGGGTTATTTTAAGACCTTAGATTGCTACCATAAACATGCCTTTAATCTTGAGCCATGCAAGAAGGACCATTTTTCCAAGACAGTCATTTATTTGTCTAGCTGTAAACAGTAATTTTCAATGCCCACTATTGGTTCATATTTGCATCCTTCCAACTCTCTGGCACTGATATGAAGCTGCTTTGTCACTTTCATTGAAAAGGACGCATAATTATTAGCTGCACTGGGGAGACAAAAATACTCTTGGTGTGTGAAAAAACAGTGGTTTGGAAACTGGTGGAAATCTAGAATTTGTGATTGACGATATTATTTTCTAAATCCTTCAAGTTTGAAAAACCGGCAATGGATTCCTTTTTTAAACATAAGAGAATGCTCTAATCCATATTTCCCCCAGGTTAGACTGTGATTCATCCTAGGAAAAGCGCTACCTGATTTCATTGGATTCATAGCTGAAGAAAGATCCACTTTCTTAGTAGATTGAGGGAATGCTGCAGATATTATATATCTTGATTTCAACAATATACCGTGTTTCCCTGAAAATAAGACCTGGTCTTATATTTATTTTTGATCCAAAATATGCACTAGGGCTTATTTTCGGATAGGTTTTATTTTGGGGGAAACGTGGTATGTTGTCAAATCCAGAACATCAATCCCAATGAGCCCTCCGTTGTGTGCATCCTTGCTTCACCCAGCACACACAGTTTCTGCCCGTCGCCAAGATAGCTGAGGTCAATGGTGAGAAGGACTATCGCTATGTTGTCAAATCCGGGACATCGATCTGAACGAGAAACTTCACGCATTGGGCGGAGTGAGGGACTGACTCCTTCTGCCTGTTTTGCTGCTAGCTTGTTTGTAATGGACATACTACCGGTAAAGGATGATGATCTTAACTAGGGCTTGTTTTCGAGGTAGGGCTTATATTTATCAGCAGCCTGAAAAATCACACTAGGGCTTATTTTCAGGGTAGATCTTATTTTCAGAAAAACAGGGTACTTGAAAAGACCTCTATAAAATTCTAATTTGCAAAGTAGTTAAATGTTGGATGGATGGCATGGGAAATAAGTAAATCAGAATCAGAATCAGAATTTATTTTCCCAAGTGTGTCCGGACACACAAGAAATTTGTCTCTGGTGTAAATGCCCAATACCTACATACATACAATAAACAAACTATGATTACAATAAAAGATACATTAATAATCATTTGTACATATAAGCATAATCATTGTATATCTATAGTAATATTTGTCAAAAACGATTCATTTATCATTCATTTCCCACTCACGTCTGACAGCACTATATCTCAAAAACCATTAAAGTTACACTAATGAAACTTTTTACATACCTTGCCTTCCCATCTTGGAGCAAATTACAACAAAAATTACTGAAATAAAATAATTTTTAAATGAGTTATTTATGTTTTTGGGTAAAAGCTACTGCGCATGTGCAGAGTCAAGCAGATCGACTTTTCTCTGCCTCCGAAACCACTGCACACATGCTGACCCTTGCCGGTTTTTTCTGGAAGAGGGAAATGATTGTAGGACGATTCCTCTGGCCCCTGGTCAGCTTCGGGAAAGGGGATTCCACAAGGTTCTGTCTGGCCAAAAGGCACGGGAACAGAGCGGGGAGATGAGGCCCGAGCGCAGTAAGTTTGACTTGGGGGCGGCGATTGGGTGGCTCTATTGAAGGTCCCGGCAGTGCCTCTCGACCTCCCACACATGGCAATCCGGCCTGCAGGCCTCGCCCATGTGGCCATCCGGCCTGCAGGCCTCACACGTCATGAACTGGCCCGGCTGCCATCCCCCACGTGGCGATCTGGCCCGCAGACCTCCCACACACGGCCGTCACGCAGTGATCCAGCCCTGCAAAGAAATCTCCCTCCTGGGAATGAAGCCACCCTGGAACAGCATCATGAAGCGCATGGTCATTGTCGAAGCGGTGCAACGCAAGCGTCAGGGCATACTGACTTCTGATGTGGTGCTGGTTCATGATAATGTTCACCTGCACACCGCTAGATGCACCTGAGAACTTTTGGGGCAGTTTTTGTTTCAAATTTAGAGCAAACCGGAGAGATTCCGATGAAAATATTAAGTTTTAGCAATTTTGAGGATTGGGATGAGGAGGGGAACAGAGACAGAAATTGACGAAGTATATAGTATAAACACAAGATTTACGATCTACATATGATTGGCATTGAAAATCCTTCAATCAGTCAATTCCAGCTGAGAGTAGAGGTTCATTCTCCAAGCTTGTGGGTTGCCTTCCGAACATTACGTTACCAGGCTAGGTCACATCTTCAGTGGATTTTTCCACTCTTATCCTACAAATGAGCTACAGATATTCGCCACTATTGCAATTCTGACTGAATTTATGGATGATTTTTTTTTTCTCCCCCAGAAAGTTCCTTTCAATGGGAACAGATTTTCCAGTCCAGATTGATCACGTGACTAAGATGCCTTTAATAAGTGGGAAGAATGGGACTTCATTCCTGTGCAATTCCTTCCTCTTAGCACGCGATATGAGGTCTTATATACATTTCATCCAGACTCAGTAAAGGCTCCTTTGAAGTGGAGTGCTAGCCGCAGCAAGATTTTGCTAAAGAGGTTGCCAAAAAGAGAAAGTTGCAAAAACTTGAAGTCTTGCCAGATTCAATTCAGTTCAATTCAAATATTTGGTGCGTTTTTTCAGCTGTATTCTGTGTTAATCATCAAGTTCAGATTGACAAATTCAACAATCTTTTGAGTGCAGAGGCCTCTATGTCGTCTTTAAAAATCTGCCAATGAATAAGCCCGGTTGTATTTTATTTGCTTCTATAGAATCTGTTGTGAGAAAAGTTTGGATCTGGCTACATATCCCTCCTGAAAGCCTTATTTTAAAAGCCTCTGTGTTTGCATTCTTTTTCCCCTACTCTTTTTGGTTTATTTCAGGATAGAAAGTCTGGGCATATGGCCAACCCTGACTGTCTTATTTTAAAGGCCTGTAAACTTGTTGTTTTTTTTCCTTTTTCCTGTGGTCTTTTTTTTATTTCTGGATTACAAATGCTTAATGGGCACTATAAATGGAGCACATGTTTCTCAAAAGAGGGGGTGGGGTAAGCATTATTTTGAAAAAAAATGCAAACAGGATTTAATTTGCCTACAAGAGACACCTGTCAGGGAAAAGGACGCAAAATATTTGATTTACAAAAAACACGGATGAAGAATTTATTTTAGCAGAAGCAAGATATAAAATGGAGGTGTTTTATATCTAAATCCCCAATTAAGACCAGAATTGTGTATTGACTGATAAGCGTGGGAGATTTGTTGCATTGGGAATTAATTTGCATGGGGCTAAAGCTTTGATGATGGCAATTTATGACCAAATAAGGACAAAGAATTATTTTATAAAGTCTTAAGGAGAGATCGGTAGGTTTCTCATATGAAAATTGGTGTTTAATGGAGAGTTGAAATCAAACTCCTGAGAAAAATATTAAGATCGCTCAGGACAAGCTATCAAAACTTTCCTTTGATTTGATGGACAGCTTAGGGCTGATTGGTATTAAAGAGAAAAGAAGAAGAATTTCATTTCCCAGGGAAGATAAGGATTCCTCAACAAATTAAGCTTTTACAATGACAATTATCTGAATGTTGAAAGAAATGGAAATAAAACGGGATCATGTAAAGCCAAAATAAATAAATAAATGAGTTGGCAAATGAAACCAGGGAAGTGACGAGCATATAAGTTACAAAAAGGAAAAGGAAAAGATACAGGCAGTCCTTGACTTACAGCCATTTGTTTAGTGACTGTTTGAAGTTACAACGGCACTGAAAAAAGTGACATGACTTTTTCACACTTGTCCCGGGGTCACATGACCCTCTTTTGCCACCACAAGCAAAGTCAATGGGGGATTTGCTTAGCCACCATGTGGCTAACTTAACAGCCTCAGTGATTCCCTTAACAACGTTGGCAAGAAAGGTCATAAAATGGGACAAAACTCATTAACGACTGTCTTGCTTAGGTACAGAAATCTGGGGCTCAATTGTGGTTGCAAGTCAAGGACTATCTGTATTGAAATTACAAGAGGGAGATGCACTCCCTTCGAGCATTGATGATGTTACCTAGTTGGGTAATGAAATGTCTGCAGGAAAACAACCCAGCTGTCAACTGTCCCGTTGGTAAACGGTAAACGCAGCAGAAGAAACTCCCGGGATATTATTTTCCAAGTGTATAACTTTGCGTATAATTCCACATAGGTACAGAAGAAGCCAAGTCAGTTCTGAAGTTTCCATGTGCAAAACAGCATAGGTAAAATCCCTTTTGTTCCCCTGGGTCACTCACTGTCCATCGTCCATCAGTCATGTGCAGTCGTTTTGTCTTGGGAACCATCTGCGTCCCTCAGAGGGTATCCAGCGTTTGACCTTGAGGCGGTGGAATTCTCTCAGGCCACAGACAGTGCACTTGCATTCCTCAATTCCCTCCCAGCCTCCCATACATTCCCATTACTCCCCTCCCCCTTTCCTAATTTCTGTGGTCTGGTGGCGAACAGAGATGCATGGCGAGTCAGCCATGACACAAGCTCAGAGAGCACCAAGAAGGACCCCACTCATAGCCTTCAGAATCGTTGGAGCTACAACTTCCCCAATACCTTTCCAGCGGGACCACCACTAAACTAGTTGGGAATTTAGATGGTGTCGTCTCACGTATCCACGTGGAAGTGTGTTGATAAAGGTCTAAGAGACAGCCAGATCAAGCGGTTGTTCTTGTCTGGGTTTTTTTCCCCCCAGAAAGCTGAGAGAGAACAGCTTAAATTACTTGCAAAGACGCCCATGAATTTAGTGAACCGTGCGCTATAATATTATAATTTGATGCTTTGACTGTTTTAACGTCCCTGTTTTTCTTTCAAGGGCTCCTTGGCTCAGCAAATCTGAAGAGCATTTTATGGAATAGCTAAAGAGCAAATGTTATAACTTGGGATTCGCGTAAATAAGCAATAAAGCAACGTTTTGTCATGAGTTGTAGAGTACCCAGTAGCAAATGGAAGGTATACTTAATTTGCCTATAGCATATTATTTAAAGAGCTACTCCTTGCTAATACACCAATGACCAATTATTATCACAATTGGGAAGAAGCTGGTTTTCATTCCTATGCACTAACTAATGAACGCTTTTCAGACATGGTTTTATAAAGTCATTAAAATGTTAAATAAATATGTGCGGTCTTTTTGCATTTAAATAGGTGACTGATTGTGATCATCTATGCCTTGCTGGTTACTTTCTGTAGGTCACAGAAGGAAAGAGATTTTATTTAGCACTCGGAGAAAGGATGAGAAATGTCAGAGCAGGATCTCTCCAGTGCGTTGTGGAAAAAGAGACGTGTTTACTTTCACATTTACATTAAGTTTGCATCTGATGATTTTTAATTAAATATGCACATTTAAAAGAAGCTGCCATAATTTAAACAGAAATAGAATGCATCCACCATAATCAGGGAGGCTTTGATTAAGGGACCGACATGAATATTCAGTCTTGCAAGATTAAGCACTTTTTTTACATTACAAATTGGAGGGAATTTAATAATCTCAGAATTACCCGGACCTCAGAAAGGGTGCTTTGCGATGCAAAATGGGGCAACCTTTCCCTTCACAATCGTGATTTGGGTGATTTGCAAACCGTTCACAGTTAGGACCGGCTGCCAAGCACTCGGCAATCATTTGAGCACCATTTGCAATCTTCTCTGTCAGCTTCCCCAGAAAATCAGAATACAAAATAACAAAATTGGAGGGGACCTTGGAGATCCTTGGAGGTTTTCTAGTCCAACCTTCTGCTAAAGCAAGAGAACCTATACTATTCTAGACAAATGGCTGGTTAATCTTGTCTTGAAAACCTCTGGTGATGGAGGCGAGCCATTCGGTTAGTTGGTGGGTTGGGTTGGGTTGGGTTGATTTGGGTGGGTGATTTGGCTTGGCTTGACTTGGCGTGGTTTGGCTTGGCTTGGCTTGGTCGGTCGGTCGGTCGGTCGGTCAGTTGTGTTCTGTTGGGTTGGGTTGGGTTGGATTGGTCAGTCAGTCAGTCGATCAGTCAGTTGTGTTCTGTTGGGTTGGGTTGGTTTGGGTTGGGTTGGTTGAATGTGCTTCCACAAGCGAGCAAAAGGGGTACTTGGCCAACAAACCAATAAGTTGGAGCAGAAGTTTAAAAAGTGGTTAAGGAACTTGAGTGCTGGATTCAGAGGCTCAACATTTTACCGGTGCATTTTACACTCAACAAAATAGGTTACCGACAACTGCCCACTGATGACTGTTGGCTAGCAGATGCACCATTTAGTCTCTCTGCTCAGAAGTGCCTTTTGTTGAAGTTGTGCTTTGCAGTGCAATGCTTACATTTACATTTACATTTACATTACATGAATTAAGTCATTAAGGAAGACTGAAAGCTACTCTGTGAGGGCTGACTGAAAGAGTTGCCTGCTGAAGGATTTCAGCCCCATGCAAGCTGAATCTCTCTCTTGTAGACAGCCCCTTTTTTCTCAAAGAACTCCCTGCTGGTGATTCAGCTTCACTTGAGCGAGCAATTATTTGGCTCCATTCACTTAATAACCTGAGAGATTGCTTAACACCGATAACCGGGAGTGCCAGGATTGTGGTCATTGAGTGAAATGTCATGTGACAGCTCACTTAATGACTGCTTCACCAAACAACCAAGATTTTGATCTTGAGGAGAGCCACGCTAGTCTGCGGTAGTGCACAATCAGAAGGAATCTAGCTGCATCATTTCAAACTGCCCAGATTTTATTGCAAAACATAAAAATTTGCGAGCTGCAACTCTCTTCATCAAACGGATAGTTGCTCTATAAATGAGAAGGCAACTTTAGCAACTCTAATTTAATTCTGCGTTCATTTCCAAGTGTAATAGCAAACCACAGGGGAGCAGATCACACACAACAGCAGGTTCTTCTAAGAATGGCTTTTGTAGATGGCTGCATTTGCATTTTTCACTTTCATGGAACATAAATTAACTGATGTAGTATCTTCGCTGGTAAGGTATTTCAGTGCAGTGCTCTTTTTGGCTTAGGGACTCCTCATGGATCCACTGTGTAGAGACCACAAGAGTATTTCAATTCAAATTGAGACCCTTGCCATAATGCTTTACAAGGTTTGAAATTCCTTCTGCAGAGAAATCTCCTGTCTGGGAATGAAGCCGCCCTGGAACAGTATCGTGAAGTGTATGGTCATCGTTGAAGTGGTGCAATGGAAGCATCGAGGCATGCTGTCTTCCGGTGTGGTGTTGGTTCGTGATAATGCTCTCCCGCACACCGCTAGTCGCAGCCGAGAACCTTTGGAGCAGTTCCAACATTGAGATGTTTTGGATCATCCCCCCGATAGTCCAGATTTGGCGCCGAGCAACTTCCACCTCTTCTGACTTCATGCCCAGGAGGGAGATTTCTTTGCAGGAGGAATATCAAACCTTGTAAGATATGATGACAAGGGCCTCCATTGGAATAGCGATGATGTCGATAAGTCATATCATGTTGTAGTTTTCTAATGTGTATAATAAAAGTTCTGTATCTGCGAGTGTCTGTCATGGAGAACCAAACAGAGGGTTCTTTTCCAAATTGCCCTCGTACCTGTGACCAAATCTTTGTGAGTTTTGAAATGATACATGTTTTCCTTTGAAACTGCTTGTAATTAAAAATGAGTCATGCTTGGGTGGTGAAAATGTAGCACCAGCTGCGTATTGGAAGGCATAATACTACACAGTTGCTTTTTTTCTCTTAAGCAACAGCCCTTAGTCTCGTATACCACTTCATAGTTCTTTTACAGTTCTCTCTCAGCGGTTTACAACATCAGCCTATCACCCCCAACAATCTGGGTCCTCATTTTATCGACCTGGGAAGGGTGGAAGACTGAGTCAACCTTGAGCCAGTCAGGATCGAACTGCTGGCTGTGGGTGGAGTTTGCCTGCAATACTGCATTCAAGGCAATGTGCCCTCACAGCTCTTTTAACTAAGCATCTTTAACTGATGCTTGAATCAAGAATTTTATTTTGCAACTTAAGAGCAAGCTGAAAGTATGTTCCTTTTAGGATTACAATTTAATTTTAAGTTAACTCTCAGCGCAAGATGACTTCTGGTAGCCTACAATGAAGGCTAGCTGTTCCTGTAGGCTATTAATTTTTGTTTTTCTCAACAATATATCATGGTTCTGGAATCTGTCCTTCTGTCAGTTGCTTAGGACTCTGAATTTCTCTCAGACCCATACATCTACTTCCCTAGGTCTGCTCTTCAGGATCTTAAATTCGGAGAGGCCATCATCAGTTTCTTGGTTAGACTACCACCTGAAGGGAAGGCAGGCATCCCAAAAGCCAATCTAACTTTGAGGAGTCCTTGGTGCTTTCTAAGCTTGTATTCCTGTAGACGTTTCATCACCCAACTAGGTAACATCATCAGTGAGCACTGATGATGTTATTGAGTTTGGGGAATGAAACATCTGAAAGAACATATCCAAGCTCAGAGAGCACCAAGGATTCCTCATTACAACCCTGAGCTACAAATATTCTCCTTTATTGCTATCTCACTTTCCCTGCCACAGGCTGGTTGGGACCTCCAGCCCAATCAGAATATCAGAACCAGAATCTATTTTGCCAAGTGTGTCTGGACACACAAGAAATTTGTCTGCGGTGTAGATGCTCTATACCTACATACATACAATAAACAAACTGTGATTACAATCAAAGATATATTCATAATCATAAAGTACATTCATCTTGTCAAGTGCTATATGTATATGCTGCAATCGACAAACCATGATCTGAATCATGAATATAATGCACAATCGTAAGTACGTTCATCATGTCATCATGTTATTAAGTACTATCATCATGTCACAAAGCACATTTCATCCTGTCACAAAGCACCCACCTCATTAACAGTATCATATAAGTCAGCTGTTTAGCAGGTTGATGACTTCTGGGAAGAAACTATTCTTGTGTCAAATTGTTTTGGTTTGCAATGCTCTGTATCAGCAACTGGAGGGAAGCAGTTGAAACAGATCATGTCCAAGGTGAGAGGGGTTCATAACCACTCTCTTTTTGACTCATTCGGTGTACAGGTCTTCAATGAAGGTGAATTTGTAACAATTTTTTTCTGCAGTTTTAATTATTCTTTGAAGTCTGTGCTTATCTTGTTTGGTTGCAGTGCCAAATCACCTTTCTAGTCCCCACTGGGCCTACACCAGTGTGTGTGGGGGGTACATTTTAAGGAGCATGATTTATCAATAAACTTATTTTATCAGCAATGACGAGTTTTCAGGCTGAATGCCAGTGGTCTTATTTTGTTTTGTTCTGACTGTTATGATGCAACTGGCATTTTCAGAGTGACTTCCTTTGTAGGGTAGCTGTTGGCTGCAAAGAGACCACTTGTCACTGCTACTTTGATGCTAGCCATGACAGTTTACATTAGTATATTAATATTATTAATAATAATAAAAATGATAATTTAAAAGAAAAAGAAAAACAAGGTCAACAGTTTCAAACAAAAGGTAACTACTGTATAAAAACAAGATAATAACTTACGCAAGTAAATTTTATAGAAGTGCTTTAAATCCACAAATGTCCCCATTGATATATATCACATATATTTCACAGCCTGGCATATTTAACCAAGAAGTTCTATGTTTTCATTCTGTTCTGTCTCTCACTCCTTCCATCCTGTTTCTTTCATGGTTGAAGCAGAAAGAAGAGCCTTCACTAGAATTTAGGAAAAGATCATCATTAGAAGTAATATTAGCTGCAGATTCAAATTAAGTATAATTTAGACTACAAGGTATATAATATTACTATGAATTCCTTGAGCAGTTTACTGTTTCTGAGGTGTTTGAGTTGGAGTGAATTCACATTTGACTAAAAACATAGACAACAATTTAGTCAAAACAATAGATCAAATGGATTAAAAATTAATGCCCGTGTTAACAAAGCAAAAGGTCTATATGCACAGAAGAGTCAAACAATAGGGCATGCTTTTCAACTGAACTTGAAAGACTGAGATTTACAGTGGATTAAATGATCAACTGAGATTTTGTTCAAAGCTATGCACCTTGGCCAAATACTGTAGATGCACCTTAAGCAAATTGAAAAGGGTGTTTTGATGTGACTAATTGAAAAGCAATAAGGAAATTTGGTATGGAGCTTTTCATTGGGAGCCATCAATTACAGGGTTACCAGTGCTGTTGTAAAAAGAGAGAGAGAAAGAAAGAAATGATGGCATTTAATGGGGTGTAAAATGGAGAGAAAATGCAATGTAATAGCTTAAGGGTTTATGCAACAGAAAACATTATGATCTGAGAAAAAGGATCTCAATTTACTGACTCAAGCTGGAGGAGAAAAGGGGGACAAAAGGATTTAATTGAAATCTAGTGATGAAACCTGACTGCTGTTGCAAGTCCTGTTCATTGAGGGGGGGCATTAAGGCAATTTACATATTCAGCAAATTCAAATAGAATTGGGTTTTTTTCCCTTTCAAATTGTTCCTTTGGAAATAATGGGGTGGTAACAGAATGTGATTAAACACTTCTTTAAAAGAAAACAAGCAATTCTCATAGGAAATGTCAGAGAGGAAAAAAGCAGTGACTCCTTTCTGAAACATTAAATTAGCCTTTTAAAAAAAAACTAATACCATCACGGGTGCTTCTGAAGAAGAAATCTGAGATTCTAATCTTATCTAATTCTTGCGTACGAAAATTAATTAATGATGGGATTTAAGTGCAGGAACTTTATTTACCAAATTCACAACTGTATGATGAATGGATTTCCATGTTTTTTTACTGATGCAATTAGGGGTAATTAAACTGATCATTCAGATTCTCCCTCACCCATCAATCCATAGTCTGTATCTGACCAGTCATGGGAAGAAGCAGAAATGTAATACAAAAAATGTATTTGTTACTACTAGCTTGTAATTTACATCTATACTGTAAATGTATAAACAGCTATATACCTTTGGTAGTGTTTTGAATGGTGAGAATATGTGGCATCTATTTTAGATAGGGTTACTTTTTACACAGGAAATGTGCTAGTTTATTATGCATATTTATTTCTAGGAATTTTATGATTTAAAAGTGATTTTAGATATGGAGACCTGGTGATACAAACTACCTTTCATCAGATAGACTTGAAGATTACTTGAGATTTTAAAGATAGTCTGATCACACAAGGATGTGAACAGCTTGGTTCCTGTTAGGCAGAATTTTGTTTCATGGGTCCCTTTTTAAAGATCTTTAAAAAACTCCACAACCATTTTCATATATTGATTTCTCTTACATTGCAATGTTGTACAACTTTGACAAATATACACAAACATTCCAAGAACTTATATCACTTTCCGCTATATATTTCTGTGATATAAAGTTTTCAAATTTAAACTTCCCAACTTAAGATCTTTTTTGAAAATTAACTACCTTTCTTTTTTAAATGAAACTGATAGTGAATTCTGTACAGAATTGTTAACAGTGAGTGGACCTTGTGAATCTGTTTTGAGATAAATTAATGGGGGGGATTTGTAACTACAGTTCTGGAAAGATTAATTTTAATGTAATGTCATGTAACTGGTTCACCCTTCAAGACACTCATGTAAAGTATTTTATAACTATATGATTCTGTGTCAACCTGGAGAAAAGTATTGAGTGAAATCCTGTAGTAATACAATAGTCAACATCTTTATAATAACCTAGAACTGTCCTTCTTAACCTTGCCAGCTTTAAAACATGTGGACTTCAACTCCCAGAATCTCCCATGCTGGCTGTGGAATTCTGAGAGATGAAGTCTCCATAGTTGCCAAGGATTAAAAACATTGCTTTATCCAGAGCCTCCTGGCTACTGCTGTCACCTACTTCTCCAGCAGGAGCCTGGAATCCAAGAAGATCCTTGTTAGATTGCCGGACAGACAGGCTGGAGGCAGTAGTTTGATTGAACAGGTCTTTATTTCACAACACAACTGTCAAACCGCGGCAAATCCGGGATTCCCCGGGTAGCCGCTTTTATACTAGGCGTGCTTAGGCGCACCTCAACCAATCAGGGACCAGATGTCAAAAGTTGCTACTTGCAGCCCGGTCTTGCAAAGCCCGTCAAACGGCTGCAACCAATATATAACAATCCTCAAGTTGCATACCTGTTGAGTCTCTTGAGTGAGGAGAGGTTGAACAAGAAGCCTTTCAAGGTCCAATGTTGTTTTTCTTTTATAACTTGAGATACATTTCCTCTTAAATGAAGATTTAAGCTTTAAGTCATGAATATTCTAGGATTAGAGTATCTCAAGGAAGTATCTTTTTCCTAATAAGTCTGGTTGAATATTATGCTCTTTAATGAAAATTCGGTGACTTCATATATCAGTTGAAACAAACAATATAACCTCCAAATACTTCCACTGAGACTATATAGTTTAAGTCTTCTATATCCCTTGGGAGAGCTTATTTGAATGCCTTCCTTATTCTTTGCCTTCTGTAACTTATTGTCTGATGAAACATTCTGGAGAATTCTTATTTTTTTCTACTTTCTTTTGCGGCATTTTAGATAGTCTTAATTTATTATCCAGTGGGGCAGGGTGAGAGTTTGGACAGACCATCATGACTCTAATGTGTTTTATGTGTTCAGAAGGTTGTAGATCCAAAATGCAATTACCCTAATCAACATTAAGTCTTGCAACCAAGGGGTTTCAAATTATTTAAGGAACTACTGGGATAGATTTCAGCTTTGCTAAAAGACTTTTCACTGTCCCTTGTGTTTCCCCATATAGTCCTTCTTAAAGATCTATAATTACAGTAATTTATTCCAAATAAAGTGTACACTGTTGATAAAAGCCATCATGTTCCATTGTTCTCAGTGGGAGAAAAACAGCTCTTCAAGCAACTTTTATTTATTTCCAAATGAGAGTCTCCTACAAAATCATTTTAAATCATAGGTTTAGGAAAGCATGAAGGGGAATTTTGCCATTCATCAGTTCCTTGCAAATAATAAGCATTTCCTCCTTCTTTCTGTCAGCAGCAGTCTTCTAAATATTTATTGTTTAAATATCCAAGTTGACAGAGCAAAAAATATTCAACACCAGAGGATGAAAATACTGTGGCACCTCATTATTGTGTACATTTAATCCTTTTGACAAATATGTGAAGCAGTATGAATATAATTGACCTTTTCCAGTTTCATCATTAGTAGGATCTAAATGACAGGGTTTCTTACTGGAATTTGTCAAAATCTCTTGTTGGTTCTACAATGTTTCCTTCCTTCCACTGTTTGGTTTTATTTTTATCTTTCTTTCTTTTTTTCAGTTAGAAATGTTAACCAACCCAAAATTGGACTTTTAAACATTATAAATTAACTTTAAACAATATCCTAACTAACTGTACTGATGTCATGGATAAGACAACCAATGACGCAATATAGCTAAAATTGAATGGTTGTTGGGAACTTTTTCACCCTTTAAAAAGATTTGTAGAAGATATTATTCCAAAAAACTAAAAACAACAGATTAAGGGGTGCACATGAAATGATAAGAATAATCTATCCAGGAAATGTAACAAAAGACTATCTCACTAATTCATTTTTAAATGAAAGGCATTTAGTTTTTGTTTTGTTTTACTGGATATCAACAGCAAAAATAGACATATAATCAAAGTTACATGAGCTGACAAGCACCCTGGAGAAAGTGTCCAAAATACATTTTAAGGCATCTCAATTTGTTTGATCAATCTTCAGATTTTGCCAGTCTGGAGCCTTCCATATATATGTTGAACCAAGACTCCTATTGTGTAGCCATTATGCTAGATCAGGAGTGGGGTACTATGGTTCTTTTATGACCTCTGGATTTTAGTTCTCAGAATTCCTGAGCCAGCATGGTTAGCATAGGAATTCTGGAAGTTGAAGTCTACAAGTCATAAAGGGGGCATAGTTCCCCACTTTGCAAATAGAGGGCAGTTAAATCTATGCTTCTTCCTTCCTATATAGAGGAGTCTAGGATGAGAAAGCATATAAGCAATGTTATATGTTATACCGATGTAGGGTTTTGTGGCCAGCATTTTTGGATTACTTTGAGCTTATGGTTTAGTGGTTGTGTGGTCTATACAACAGATTTCCTGACATTTCTTGGAGATGCCAGCCACAATCACTGGTGAAACATCAGAAAAACTGATATATTAGATCACAGTCACTAAACCCTGAAGCTCAACACTGCTCAATATTACACGTTGTTTCTAAAAGCAACATGCTAAGAAAAAAAGTAAGCATTTAAAAGATAGGAAAGGAAGGGAAGGGAAGGGAAGAATAGCAGAGGGAGAACTGAACCATTCTTGAAATGAATTTTTAGATAAGAACATAATTTTACAGTCAGTTGAAAATAAACCATTTCAAAACAAGTCAATAAATAATACCAGAGAAATAACTCTGCAGGATTTAAAGTAACTATGTGCTTGTCTGTTTAATCAAATCCATTTATTGTCAAAATATCTTGTTCTTAGATTATGGTATTCTTCCTGCTTGTTTGCTAGCTTTGCTTTGCCATCAGTATGTATCTTGTAGCACAAGTTCTCACATGTATCATACCTCATTATAATGAATCTCATTATTTTTTTTCCTTTCGATAAAGAAAACAAACAGCTAAAATCATAAGTTCAGGGGAATATGCAAAGCTGGTTATTATATGCTACTATAGTGCAATAATACATGTTTGTTATTCAGAAAATTCTACCTGTATACAAAACTAGCAAGTATAATCACCCTCTTCTGGGTTTCTATGGCATTTTTCTCTACCAGGCGTTGCACAGTTTATCTTCACTGTCATTTGGATTAATTTATTTTAAGTACTTAGAAGATAAATGAACATTCAAGACAGCATCACAGTTTAGCTAGTAACTAATACGGCTGCCAACAAATAGAAGCAAATCAGCTTCTTGAAGAAGGAAGTATCAAAACAGCAGGGAGTTTAATTTTTCTATCAATTATGGTGAAAAACTGCACTCTACATCATCATTCCACCAATGGATTTATTTTAGACACATCAAGCCTCAAATTATACTTTTCCAAGATTGAGCATAACCATTTGTCACCTTTATTTGATATTTGTCTAATTTGTTTGACTGCTCATCTCAATTAGTGACTCTGGGTGACTTACAGCAGCTAAAACAAAGCCAATAAAACAAGTTAAAAGCCAATATACAGTACATACATTTCTAGATCACGACGCCATGCGGATGGTCACTCAGGCACTCATCACAGCCCGCCTGGACTACTGTAATGCTTTCTACATGGGGCTCCCCTTGGGTCATGTTCAGAAGCTCCAACTGGTACAGAATGCAGCTGCGCGGGGCATTACAGGGGCCAATGGTAGGGCCCTTGTGACCCCCCCTCCTGCGCGAGCTACACTAGTTGCTGGTGGGCTTTCGGGTGCGCTTCAAGGTGCTTGTGATGACATTTAAAGTGCTCCATGGCTTAGGACGCAGTTATCTACAGGACCACATTCTGCCAGTGAATACCTCCCACTGACCTGTTCGCTCTCACAGAGTGGGCCTCCTCAGGGTGCCGTCGGCCAGACAATGTTGGCTGGCAACCCCCAGGGGGAGAGCCTTCTCTGTGCAGCTTCCATCCTCTAGAATGACCTCCCCCCCCCAGAGATTCGCATTATCTCGGACCTCCATGCTTTCTACCGTGCTATAAAAACCTACCTCTTTATTCAGGCTGGTTTGGCCTAATCACGCCTTTCCCCGTTTTAATAAGATATAAATTTTAAATATTTTAAATTTTAGATCTGGCCGGAATTGGTTGTATTTTGCAGTTTTTAAATTTAGCCATAGATATTATATTATTTTACTTCTTAAATTGTCTTTGTCATGTTAAATGTGTTTTAAATGGCTATACACCACCCTGGGTCCCTTCAGGGAGAAGGGCGGTATAAAAATTTAAACAAATAAAATGAATAAATAAATAAAGTATTGATCACCTCAAATAACCATGGTCAGTAGGCCAAAGTCCATTCTGCTTCAAGCTCAGCAAAGCCATTGTAAAAACTCCCCACCAATGCCAGGCTCCCTAGCATGGTGGCAGAGCTATGTCTGTTTAAGTGACGCTTTCTCTCATTTTTCATGACTTGCAATATAAACATCATTACTGTTAAGACAGTCTACTTTGATATGCACAGGGCAAGTTATGGAAAAGCCTGTTTCCCAACAACTCTGTGATCCTTATTTGTTAGGTTCTCATTATCCAATCAAACTTTTTTTTCAGGGTCACGGTAGTGGTACCAGCCTGAATCTGATGTGCAGAAAAGCTACTGCACCATGGAGTCTCTGTTGTGATCCTTACTCAGTGCCTCTATCTGTGGTGTATTGTAAGAAATCAAAAGAGTTGGGTAGTTCAAGTCTCAAGACTTATCGGTCCTAAATGTTGTACAAGCAAGCACCCTCAGTGCTGAGACATTGGCTCAAGATAATAAAAATCTTACTTCTTTTCTATATTCCCCATTTAAAAATACTTAGCAATATCCAGAACCTTAAATAATAGTCTGTCTGTTATCCACAAAGCCATGTTGTGACTCTAAAGATCCTTGAGCTTATTTTTTTCCAGGATCTTCAATGAGTCGTTATTGGGGGGGGGGGGGTGCCCAATTAGGTTTTTTATTTATTTTTTATTAATTTATTGTTT
>JANHFO010005417.1:44917-58525 GCA_032468095.1 Pareas carinatus
TCATCATCATCATGTATTAAACAAGCACAGGATGCAAAGTTACTTTTTAAATTCCAATGTAGGAATTCACACATATTTCAAAAGTTCCAGTATGAGTTCAAAATATATACGTATGGAATATTGTCTGTTTTCAAAATTCCCCAGTGTTCTTGTTTTACTAGAGATGCTTTACAACTAGCTTGCAGGGAAATAAGGTAAGAGAGTATAATGCCATTCTTTATGCTTAAATATAAACATAATACAGAACTTCGTATACTATATAACTGCATATTAAAGCAGTCTGTTTTGTGTGAAATTTGCTTATATGTGAATAGTTTATTCAGTTACTGGAAACTAAGCCAATTGAATACAAATGGATTGCTTCCTTAACAAGCAGTCATAAGAATGTGATTGTTTAAAAACCATAATCTTTTGAAGCATAACAGAACAGGCAAAGATAATGGTAAAGAAATAGCTCTTGGCTCTCATTATCCATTAAATAAAAGAGATTTGTTCATGCAGCCAACTTTGTTGCCAGTATTGTTATAATTTTAGTTGAGAAGAATGGCCATCTCATTACATTATATTCTGTTTACATCACTTAATTGCAACCACAGGCTTGCAATTAACTAAGTTATAGCTTTGGTACTTAGAAATACTGAAATTATCAATGTAGTTTTGTTCCTCGAAGCAAGAAGCTCCATTTGACTGTACTTACACTTTAAACAGAACTTTAGGAATTCAGATGCATATATGAAAAAAGTCCTAATAAGTATTTAGCTAACTAACCAGGAAATAAATTAATTAAAATATTGGTTTACTTTGGTCAAGTATACTTAAAAGCATTGTTTCACAGTCTAAATGTGCATTATTCTAACCTTTACTATTTTTTACCATCCTATTTTATTATTTTCTTTATTAATCAAAATCTTAAGGTTGCTGATCAATCCAATGAAACTTTGAACAACAAAAATGCTGTGTAAAACATTAGCAATAAAACTACAAAAACAGTAAAGACCTAGCTTGAGCTCCCCTTATTGAAGACACCAAACATCTATGATATTCATGCATGCTAGAGCTCCCCAACTAAAACCTCAGCCTCTCTGCCTGAGGGAAAAGCCAGGTCTTTGTGGTCTTCCTAAAGGTCATAGGCTGGGGTTGTCTGAACCTATGGAGTGAGCCTGTTAATAGGGCAAGTACCATGACACTTGGGCCATTATGTGCCATTACTTCACCAAAAGAACCTGGAGCATGCTCATTCTGCCAGGGAAGGGAGAGAAGGTCCCAGAAGTAACCATGCCATGCTGGCCTTCCAAGATGACAAACAGCATTCGAATTGTACCTGGAAGCATATTGGAAGCTAATACATCTCACATAGTAGTGGTATTGTGTATCCAATATTGCACATGCCGCTGCATTTTGAACTAGCTGAAGCTGGAGATGATCTGCTGGACATTCTTATACCACTAACAAGAGTAGAGGCTTATGTGGACTAAGAAAGAATAACAAAATAGAAACAGCTTTAGGACAATGTTAAAACATATCCTTCAAGAAAGAAGCCAACATCAATTGCATTGGCTTCGTGATTGATTCTCTCTCAGTAATGGGACCACTGAATGGCTCCTTCCTTACTCTTTTAATGCAGATCAAGTCAAGGAAAGTGATTATTGCATCCTACTGTCCATAGCTCTCCATCCAACAATTGTCATTTTCTGACAGGAAAAATCATCATTTTCCTCCCAGTGTAGTGTGGCAGAGTGAATATATTGTGTGGATGCTTAGAGTAGCTGCTTAGTCATCTGTCAAGCTGCCTAACAAGAGGCAGATGCCTAAGTTCTTCATACCTGTTATTGGTCAGTTATGCTATTTCTGAATAAGGATCTAATGTATGAAGTAGAGATACAAGATTTGATAATAAGAACTTCATCTTTCACACTTGCAGCAAGGAAATGGCATTGTTGGCTGGCAATGAAATAGCAAAATAATGGAGATAAAATGACACCTTTCCCTAACTCAGTAAAAAGGGGCAAGTTGAAAATTAAATATTTACCAATATTTTTTTAGAGATGTGTTTTCCCTTTTTTAAAAAAGATTTCTAACCAACACCATGGAGATTTTATCATTAAGCTCAATAATCTGTACTATTTTGCTTTATCATAAAAAGAATTTAATGTACTCTGCTTAATATTGCTTACTAATGTTACATTGAGCATTATTATTATTTTACTTTGTTAGCCACAAAAGAATTCTGTGCAACTTCAGTTTTTATCTGTCTATTTATAGATAATATCTTTTTAAAATACACCTTTATTTTGAATAAAATAAAATAATTATAATAAGACTAAAAATAGATAAAATAAACACAGAGTACTGTTGATCCACCTTTAAAAGATGAGAATATATATATATGTATATGTATATGCATATGCATATGTGTAAATAGTATGTAAAATGACCAGAGAGGACAGAAGGAAGTGATATAACTAAATGACTATCATGCAAAAGGTATGTCAGTCCCCAAAAGAGGAAGTGGTGTGGGAGGTGTTTTTGAAGGCACCCTCCTAGTTTTATTCTTCAGAAGGAAGAGGAGGAATCTTTTGTGACCTGCAACATCAGCCCTATTAGGTAGTTCAGACAAAAAGCACAACAGTAATACAGTACTAGCTAATCCATTACTATCTCTACCTTTATTTGAAGCTACATTAACAGAATCTTTGGCAAATGAGAAAAAAGTCTCTTCAGAATATTAATAGAGCAAGTTCTTCATTTTTCACCAGGGATGATAAGAACTTTCCACATGTTGACTTCAAGCGGATACTAGAGCAAGCCACAATATTGGTCATCAGGAAGGGGTGATAGAAAGAACATACAATATTATGCCAATGCAAAAATTGCATCCTCAGTAGATGGCTTTGTAATAAAAACTAGCAACACCACAACATTCCTAATCCTTATTTCCACTGTTCAAGAAATTCCAGGATTCCTAAGTAGGAGACAGTGATGCTATGGCTATTGCTCATATGAATGTTTGCTCAGGTTTTGATATTGATGAAGAAGTAGTCTCTGCATATCAGCGGCATGTTTTCATCTATTTAATTTAAGAAATTAGCTTCCGATATTTGGTTAGGAAAGTGAAAGACTGAAACTATACATACAGGGCCACAAATGATCAAGGGAAAGCATCAATGTTCAATCTCTAGATTGTGGTAACAAGCAGTGATTTGTTATCAATACACTGTTCATCTTAAGAAGATGAGGTCAATCAATGCTCCAAGAGGCTTGTACATATTTGTTCAGTCTCTGAATATCTGAGTAGGGACTCTATGCTGAGATGCATTCTAATTTAGCAAAGCAAATACATTAGTGGTGAGGGGAGTAGTTGTAAATATTACATGTTTCTGCAGACATTTGCCCTAAAGTTAACTCTATGGCTTTCCATTTAGATAGAAATATCCATTTAAAAAGTCAAAACAAAGACACAAAGATTTTCAGTGTTCCTTTAATGATGAAAATTACATAAAAACATGCTCTTTGAGTTTGTTCTTCATTACACATATTTGGATAATCTTTATATCAAGGTTCTTATTTTGAAGATTTACAAAAATGGTCAGTTGTCTTTTTACTTTCCTTTAAATATTCATGTTTTTAACCAGACTTGATTAAAATAAAAGAGTTATAAATGAAAGTGAATAATGGTGCAGTGGGAATTTGCAGCATAAGCTTGACGTAGTATAACTTTCCCTCTTCTCAAGATGAATTGTCTGTATTTTACTTTCTTAAAAAATGTGGAGTAAACAAGACAAAGAAAAAGTTTTGTATTCCACATTCCCATAAAGACTATGAAACAACTATTGTACTTCTCAGGATGAAAATGGTTGTGCCTGTTAGGCTGGACTGCAATACATTATTCAAAGGTTCTCCCAGTCTGGAGAGAGATATTTCCGAAATGAAATTAATTTGAAAAAGAGAGAGTTCATTTGAAAGCCTGTATGACTATTACTGGCTTAACATTGGTGATTTTCTTTCCTAAATCATTAGACTATGGTAATGGCTGAGACTTTGATCATTTCAAATCTTTCTCTTTTGTGATTTTAGCAATTTACCTGTGTAAGCTGTCTTCTTTTTTCTTTGTTTTCTCCTTCCTGCCATGCTATCTGGGAAATTGTTTCCCAGTGCTTTAATAAAGCAATTTAAATTCTATGGTGTCATGACAATTAAACTACTGCTCAGCTTTTTTTCGTTATATATCTTTATTCATATTTTGCATTTTTGTTCAAGTGATATCAGCCATTATATATTACATGTTGAATATGTCAAAGTTTTTTGTTGCTTATTTGCAGTTAAAAACACAAATATTTGTTTTGAATAAAGATTTTTAAACTATCAATTTTTGGGTCCAAAGGTTTGAGTAAAACCAAGTTTGTTCATGACTTCTAATCTACAAAGGCATCTATTAACTTCTATTTACTCTAAAGAATAAATATTTGCCTCTGCTCTTGAATTGTTAAATTAATAGTATAGTATTAAAACAGCCTTAACATTTCGCAGTTCACAATTAAAAAAAGACCTTTGTTCTACATTTTTCATTATTGGTCATCATGTGAGAGTCATTCATAATGTTTAATTTTAGATTTCTTTTAAGCTTTGGCAGGATTCCTCATTAGCCTGGAAGTTGTAGTTCTGGCATTTAAAAGTGCTGATAACTGATGTCTTGACCAAGTATTTATTCTTCTATTCCTTTATTAATTTTCTAGTTTGTAAATAATAGTAAACAACTTTGACTTCATTATTTAAAGTATTGGAAATGACCTACTGTTTTGTAATTATTGCACTTAAGGAGACGAAAGAACATTCTTTTTTGAAATATAGAGTATTATGTGGTGTGGAGATATATCCGATTTGATCTTCTACTCTAAATTCAAAAATTATCCTATCAATAAGATTTCTGCTAAATATATTTTCACGGATAATTAATTTGTTCTTTCTGATATTTTGTAGAAACAGTATACAACAGTGGCTAATACTTTTTGTTTTAATACTAATAACATCTTTGAGATATCATTAACATTGTCAGAAAATAATTATGCCCAATCAATTGTTGAATAAAACTTTTATATATAATTTTAATTGTATTTCATAAATTAGATTGTACATTATTAATGTTCCACTTTATTGCCCCAAGCTCCTAGAATTCAATTCATAGAATCCTGAGAGGCAAGTGTTAATTTTGTTTTTGGGATACAAATTATTTTTGGAATGTAAAGTCATTACATTTAATGGCTGTTTCCAGAAATGTTCTTTTAGGTGGGTTAAATAGTTTTTTTCTTCTGCTCAGGTAGATTACCATTAATTGGAATTACTTGTATTCTACCCAGACTCTGCACATTGGGGCAAGTTTCAAAACCCATGAGTTGAATAAATTAATCCAATCAGATCTTCCAAGGTCTGTGAATCGCTTGTGCTATGATTTAAATGTGTGAATTGGTTCATATCTATAAACTGATTTGAAGAATGAGCCATGCTTGATAGAAAATAAAATATGTCCACTGAACTTTTGAATTGATTTGAAGGGGCTTTATCTGGTGATCTGACTTGAATTGGGTGAATTTGATTAAATAGCCTTCAAATTTAAAAATTCTCAGAGCAATAATAATTACTAAACTGACTACAGCACTCATGCAGTGAGGATATTTACTTCATTTTCATCTGGAAATGAAAAAAAACCTGATTAAAGCATAAGACATTTATTTATTTAGATTTTTGTAAACCAAGGAGAGGCTCATCTATCAAAATTTTGCCTGTCAAAATTGCTTGGTCCATTTAACAATTTCAAATCTGCCGTCATCTTTCAGAGACAAGATATTAGCAATGCAACCTATACTCACAGTTTACATTCATACTTAGTAATTTTTTCTCCACTGACAATAGGGCCCTTCTCTCCCTCTTCCAGGTGAAGAACACGGTCTGGCCTAAGCGCACCACCACACCTTGGAAGGAGTTACAGGCTTTAATGAACAATAATGATAACTAAGATCAAATTAAACAACACAATCATCTAAAGAATTAAATCTTATGATGATGCAATGTTGCTCAAGCTAAAAATGTCCCAAAGACGATTATTTTTGGTCAAATGGCCCCTCACCCATCTCTTGCTTTATAAAGGTGTCCCCTGCAGGTTCAGCCAGAGGCCTGGGGAGCCTCCCTTTGGTGGCAACCATGATACCCAGTCTCTAGGCGATACAACTGTCCTCCCTCTCTTGGGGTGACAAGCTTCCTGTTTTTCCACTTCCTCTTTTCCTCTTAGTGGTTTCATTCTTTTCGATCTCTCACAGTCCTTTTTTTCTGTGTTGCTCAAAGCTGCCGTCCTACTTCTCAGGGCCCTCTCTTCACTCCCCCTGCCGGGGACTACATTTCCCAGAAATCTCATCTTTCTATCCCAATTCCAGGGACAAGTCTTCAACCCGGAAATGCTGCTAATTGAACAGGCTTCGTTAGAATCTGTACAGGTCAATTTATGACCACAACTGAGTCCAGAATTTCTGTTGCTAGGTGACACATTCGTTAAGTGAACTTTGCCTCATTTTATGACCTTTATTGCCACATTTGTTAAGTGAATCACTGCAGTTGTTAAGTTAGGAACATGGTTGTTACGTGAATCTGGCTTCTTCCCTGACTTGGCTTGTCAGAAGTTCGCAAAAAGTGATCACATGACCACGGGACATTGCAACCGTCATAAATATGAACAAGTTGCTAAGCGTCTGAATTTTGCTCACATTCCTTTTAAGTGTCAGCGTAATTTTGAACAGTCACTAAACACCTTACCTGTATCTTGAATTTAGGGAGTTCTCATCTATCTATAACAGAACATGATATCATGAAAATAGGTTTGTAGTCATAGAAATCTTACTGTTTCCCCCTTACCCCTTAATTTATAGCATTGTTTTCTTTCTGCCTATCTGTAAGCCACAAGAAATTCTTCTGTTTTATACTTTTTAGCAAGGTTTCTTTTTAAAAAACTTTCCTACCACACGTTCATGTATCCATTGTAGAAGAAAACTGGCTGATGATAGAAAAAAGATTGCTATTTCAACAATAATCGTTGGTTTGCATACAGTAGCTTCAGTTTATAGTGGCAAATCTGAAACCTGTTTGTATCTTTTCTCTTCTTTCCCTAGAGTTGGTGCTAGTGTGCATTTTACATGTGATGATAATTATGTGCTCCAAGGAACAAAAAGCATTACTTGTCAAAAGGTGACAGATACCTTATCTGCTTGGAGTGACCATAGGCCAATATGCCGTGGTAAGTATTGTTCAAAATGGAAGAGACTGGGAAAGGCTATCACCCAAACCTGTCCTACTTTCATGAATGAATTGTACACCTGATAGGACCAAGGGGCCCCATTTTTATTCAGAATGCACATCGCCCTTGCCAAAACTCAGGAACTCTTTGAGGATCTGTTGGTGAGAACTATTCCAAACATTTAAAAAAATGCAAAAAAGTACTGAAATTTATATTTGAACAAAGTCTGATTCTTTGTGTTAGATTATGCCAAACCTCTAAGGAATAACTCCCCTGCCTTTTTGAGAAATTAGTTATCCTTTGAATCGTAAGCTTTTAAAAATTAATTACATCCCTTTATCTGGCACATTTTGCACGATGTATAAATACTCAATTAACATGCATTACCTTATATTTATTTTCCATGTAGTGAATTAATTATCTGTTAATTAATTATTAAAAGATCTTTGCGCCTCCACAGGTACTATGTGCTAATTATAAACTATTTTAGCAATGAAGGTATTTTAATTCATATTAAGAAACATCTTGGTATATAGTAATAAAATATTAATTTATCTTGATTTCATTTTGCTGCACTCAAAGGGGAAAAATCAGCTACATAGATTAGTATATGTATAATGTTACAGCTGAAGACTCTCTAGTGTTTATTAATTACTTGAAATTCAACTTGTTTTACTGGTTTCATGTAGAAAGAAATGTATTTCTTTATTTATTTAGTCAAGCATATATGAGAAAAACAAGTATAAGTAAGAACATACTATATGAACATATAGGTATAAACTAGTATAAGCATATGTATAATAAATGAGTACAAATAAATGGAGACAGTAGGTCAGTAGACATGCTAGTGCACTTACGAACGGCCCTTAGAAATGGAATGAAGTCCACTGTAGACAGTTTAAGGTTACATTTTGGGGGGTTTGAGGATGTAACAACATCATCAGATAGTGAGTTCCAGGCATTAACCACTCTATTACTAAAGTCATATTTTCTGCAATCAAGTCTGGAGCAGTTCACTTTGAGTTTGTATCTGTTGTTAGCTCGTGTATTGTTGTGGTTGAAACTGAAGTATTCGTTCATAGGTAAAACATTGTAACAGACAATTTTGTGTACTAAGCTTAGGTCAGACCTTAGACGGCGTAGCTCCAGGCTTTCTAGGTCCAGAATTTCAAGCCTGGTGGCATACGGTATTCTATTGTGGGCTGAGGAATGGAGTACCCTTCTCATAAAATACCTCTGGACTTGTTCAATTGTATCAATATCTGTTAAACAGTATGGATTCCAGCAAATGAGCTGTATTCGAGAATTGGTCTGGCAAAGATTTTATATGCCCTGGTTGTAGTTCAATATTACCAGAAAAGAAGCTTCTTAAAATTAGGTTGACAACTCTTAATGGTTTTTTGGCAATGCTGTTGCAGTATTGTGCCGTACTTAACCGTGAAGTGCTTATGAACAAAATTTTCTGAGTAAATCTGAGTTGTCCTATGATGCACAGACACAGTGTGCATGCATACAAGAGATAAAGAACTGAATTAAACTAGATTTAAACACAAAAAATGTTTAAGAACATATGAATGTAGACCTATCAACAATTCAATCTGGGAAGGTTGGGCATGTTCCAGGTCCCAAGGTTTGTTGGGACTAGAAAGTGTGTCTTATCTGCTGCAGCCCTGCTCTCTGAAACAGTCTTCCTCCAGAGTTTAGGATGGCCGTTTTGACCTTTGTTAGGCCTTGAGATCCTGATTATGTACCTGGGCCTGAGACTCTTAAGTGTGTTAATAACCACATCTCTTAGCTATATTGATATTTATGGTTCCATGAGGCCATGCCTGAATGTGTTTGTATTTAATTTTATGATAGTTTGCCTCTCATTTGTTTGAGATGAGTAGCTATAGAAATTGAATAGATAAACAAATCTCCCTTAAACAACTTCATTTCTTCCCAGTTTTGCATTTCTTTGGTAGTCAATCTGGAGAGACTTTCTTAGGCATGTTACTGCTGGTTACATGTAACTGGCAGCAAAAAAAGTCTGCTGCAAATAGCACTTATTTTGTTAAAAAAATCACACAGCAGCTGTATTTAGAGGAAATGAATTCAGATTTGAATATAAGGGCTACACACACACACACAAACGGAATGACCAGGCCGATATAAAATGTAGCTTAACCTCAGAAAGCAATAACTTTGAAAGCAATCAGTTAGGCCTTGAGCACATCAATATAAAATAAAAACTTTTAACTCACAATTTCTGGCTACTCACTGCATTTGGCCTTTAGAAATTAAGGTTTGTTGAATTTCTTCTTGAATCCTAGATTTTATCACACAATCCAGAGTAAAAATAACTTTACTTTCCTATACCTACCAATCACAATTCTCAGAAAAATTCAAAGAACAAAAAGCCCCCAGCCACCTCATTTCTTGCTGTTTAACTTCACAGGAAGAGATTTGTGTTTGCTTAGGTGTCCTGGGTTTTCTCACTAGAGATAGAAAGAATTATTTTGCAAGTCAAATATGTGAGTATTCTGGTCTAATGGGGATCTCTGGAGGTGTGCCTTGCTAGATATGGGTGTTACAATATAATTGCCACATGCAGCACCCATACCATTAAATCCAATTTCATATTTAGAGTAAAATTGTATGCACTTTATTAGGTGATGTTGAACTATCCCATATCCCATACTAAGCTAGGCTCATGTGCCTTGTGTTAAGCATGTAAGATATAAACATTTTAAAGAAAAATCCTCAGGACATGTCCATTTAAAAAATGATTAATGCATGTCTGAATTTTTCCAAGAATTTTAATAGAACGCCAGACTGTCCCTGCAGATGCCTTCAGTCTTTATAAGGTAGGTTTTGTCACGAATTTACATTTTCATATCAAAACAGACACTCTAAGCTAGGAAACAGAAGACTGCCCAAATTAGTTGGACTGCATCACTTGCCAGGCTAATTCCTTTAATATTTCATATGATCTAATGAAGAAGAATGTAAGATATCCACATTTTGCCCAGGTCTGAATGTACAAATAACTCACAGATATGTACTTTTACTATTTGGGAAAAAGACAACTATAAATAATATAATTTCTATTTATAGCAGTGACCACCAAACGGTGATCCGTGGACCACTGGTGGTCCATGGGAAAAATTTGGTGGTTCGCAGAAAAATCTGGACATTATTTGCATTTTTTATGTATGCTTGTATGGTTCCTGTTCCTGGCAGAGACAGTGAGACATACACCTGGAGCAAAGTCGACTGGGCTGCAAGTTCTGGGGCTCAGAATTCACTCGCTTTTAACTACACCTGACTGGCGCAACTGGAAGCATGAATTCTGAGCCCCAGAGCTTGCAGCCCAATTGACTTTGCTCCAGGTGTGACTTCTTCATGAGAAGTCACATTCTTTCAACATGGACCGTTGAAAGGGAATTGGCGCAATGGCTGGAATGCTGGTGGATAGAGATGGTGGCAGGAGTGGTTGAGATGGTAGTCACGAGCAGGGAGGGGGGCAGGTGTTTTTTGGCGCAGGAGAGGGGCCTTCAGGGAGATCTCTCGCTTCATCCGCTTTTTTCTCCACAGGTACCAATCACCACTATGCTTACTTCCAAACCCCTCAAAAGCAGGTGGGAAGCAATCTATTCCTTCCCTGCTATTTCTGATGATGAGGGGCCCGGCAAGTCTACTTTCTTCCTGATCGCTGACAGTTTTTGTTCAGAGTTGTCAGATTTCCACCATGAGGGAAAGGGGAAAACAACAACAACAGCAATTAGCAGGGGATGGAGCATCCCTCAGAAGATGAAGCACCACCATAGGCAGGAACAAATTACAAATACAAATAAACAAAATCATTCACCTGCTCATACTAATCTTTCACCATGGGAAGAATGGTTCCTTTGCAAAGAGAGAGAACTACGTGCTCGTTTACAAGCAAAGGCTTTGGAGAAAATGAATCAGCAAATGGGGGAAACAGAAAAAATAAGAACAAAAAAAAATTAATTGCTGAAGACTAACACAAAGAGTGGGTCCAGAAAAAATACGAAGAGGAAAGAAAAGAATACAACGTAGGTTCAAGAAAGAAATGAGAGAAAAACAACTAAAAGAGCTTGAGGAAATTCAGTTAAAAGAAAAAGAAAAAGAAATATATAAGGAATGGCTGAAAAAAAAGAACACTAAAGATCTTCAGAAAAAGAAAAAAGAGGAAAAGCTACATGAAGCTGAATTGCAGAAGAGAAAAATCAGAAAGGATGTTCAAAAAATAGCTGCAGAATTCTAAAACAAGCCCCACCCAACTTCTGCTGGCTATACTTATATCAATGGGAAACCTGCAACATATCCAGATGGAAATGCCTAGCTCCAGCTTTTTGTAACTTCATACCTTGGAAACCAATCACTATGCCTCCTTCTAAGGAAAGGAAGTATGTTTCAATGAAGTAAAATGCTCACCTGAGCCAATTCAAGAAGGCAGTGGAAAGGGACATGCGTCTCGTGTCGTTCAAATATTTGTCCCAATCGTCCACAGTTAGTGGCCAGGGTCATGGCAGGGCGAGGAGCAGCAGGACAGGTGAGTGAGGTCCCAGATGAGGACGAGGCTCGCATACTTATCCTAAAGACGAGGCTCACCGATCCACCAGCGCCCCCTCCTCCCCTGAATGCAATCACCCTCTAGCCTGGTAGCCTATGAAAACAGAGCACCAGTCGCAAACTAGATGACCTAGTTCCTGCTTTATTCTGATCGAGTGTCTGCTTGTCCTTCTTGGGGAGTTGGCTTTGGCTCAATGCTTCGCCCGCAGAACTCCTGACCCGGATAGGCACGCTTCACCCATGGGAATCTTCTTTGGTCAGCCACGCCCCGATGCAAGCTTAATGTCCAAGACCGGGCAGCGAAGGAAGACGGAAAGGGGTGGCGTGGCAAACAAGAGGCAGTGGGACTGGCTGAAGAAAGGCCAATCATGGGCTCCTGCCGGGTATCACTAGCTGCGTCCATGGCCGAGCATTGGTATGGGGCTCCAACTCTTTCCCTCGGATGGTGCTCCTTCTGGAACTGCTGCTGCTACTGGCTCTGCTGCTCCGTGGTGGGGCCAAGAGTGGCTGTCGAGGGTCCTGGCTCCCTGTGGCCCATTCGTGGTTCAACATCATCCTGGACAGTCCCCCCACCCAAGAGCCATTGGGCCCTGTTTGCCCACCACTTCAACCCGACCTTCATGTGCAAAGTTCTGGCTCAGATTATTATCCGCTGGACTTGCCCCCCTTTTTTCCTTCTCTACCAGGGCCATGGAGGAGCTGCCGCCGCCGTGCCCAGCACGCAACACCAGAGTACTTGACACGCCACGTTGCAGGGCACTCTTAGGCCCCGTAAGGCCTTGACAAGTGCAAGTCCTTGGCAAGCGCAGGGCCTTGTGCGGTAACACTGTTTGCACCATCCTTCGGCCAGTCCTGCCTGCAAATGATTCAATATGCCAATTTATTTTTCTGTTGAAAACCTCAAAGTGTCAGCACAGAATTGATAGCAAATACTTATCTTGGATTATTGTTTTATTCCTACCCTATTCTTCGCCAAATAAATTTTATTCTAAGGAGATGTTCACATGCTCTCCATGATGGATATGCTTTTTTCTTAGTTTATAAATCTGCATCATATGCATCTGCATTATGCAGTAATGGGCCAGGAGGATGTTCAAAATAGGATAAATAAACTTCTTTTTAAAAAAGAAATTCTCTGCAGTTCAAAAATTAAATGGATTTCAAATATTCTTTGAAATACAAACAGAGGCTATTTGTACTGTGTCTCCATCTCTGAAAACTGTTCCAAAAATTGTTTCCATAGACAGATGTAAAGATATGATAGGGCAGATACAGGTTAAAAATGTCCTTTGCTCATGTTTTTCTTTATGTAATTTCCAATAAGATATGAAAAATTGGGTCCAAAGTCCATGATTTATAAAACATTTTAAAATTTAAAATTTATAGCATTAAAAAAAACCTACCCAGTACTAATTTTCACAATAAGTTTCCTACAAACTTGTTCTAACCTTGCTACTTGTCCAATAAGAAAATGTAGCAATGAAACATGGTAAAGTCAGTAAATCAGTTATGCCCCAAAGATCCATCTCTGTGTCAGCTCCACCCATATGCCTCTAGCATTGCTGAAAGATGCAACTGACATGATGGATGATTCTCCAACTTAGAATCATCTAGGCAAACAGAGATTCTGAGTAATCAAAGTAGGAAACTGGAGTGCAGATTATTTATTTATTTATTTATTTATTTATTTGTTTAAATTTATATACAGCCCTTCTCCCGAAGGACTCAGGGCGGTGTACAGAAAACATGGA
>JANHFO010005417.1:58625-68855 GCA_032468095.1 Pareas carinatus
TAGCTGGAGTCTTTTAGTGCATTTCAAGGGGAGCCCCATGTAAAGAGCATTGCAGTAGTCCAGATGGGACGTGACGAGAGTCTGAGTGACTGTTTGTAGGGAGTCCCAATCAAGAAAGGGGTGAAACTGTCAAATCAGGCGGACCTGATAGAAGACCCCCCATGGCAAGGGCTGCCACATGATGTTCCATAGACAGCGGTACATCCAGGAGGATGCCAGGTTGCGCGCCCTTTCTGTGGGAGCCAATATTTCGCCCCCAATGGCCAGCGATGGTTCAAGCTGGCCATATCGGGATGCCGGTGACCACAGCACAGCCCCTCAGTCTTGGAGGGGTTGAGTTTGAGTCTGTTCTTCCCCATACCATTGACCATGGTATCATGCTGTGCCAGTTGGAGGGGTTGGGAGTGGAGGGTACCATGTCATGTTGGTTCTCCTCCTACCTCTCTGACCAGTGCCTGCTTTGTGGGGTGCCACAAGGGTCGGTCCTTTCACCTCTCCTGTTCAACATCTATGTAAAGCCGCTGGGTGAGATCATCCGTGGCTTTCACGTGGAGATCCATCAGTACACTGATGATACTCAGTTGTACATCTCCACCCCAGGTCACCCCAATGATGCCCTTGAAGTGATGTCCCAGTGCCTGGAGGCCGTGCGGTTCTGGATGGGGAAGAACAGGCTCAGACTCAACCCTTCCAAGACTGAGTGGCTGTGGCTTCCGGTGTCCCGATACAACCATGGCCAGGGGTGCTTTTTATCAGGTTCACCTGATATGCCAGTTGCGCCCTTTCTGGATCAGGATTCCTTACGCATAGTCACCCAGGCACTCATCATTTCCCGCCTGGATTACTGCAATGCTCTCTACTTGGGGCTCCCCTTGAGTCACACCCGGAGATTGCAGTTGGTCCAGAATGTGGCCGCGTGGGTGATTATAGGGGTGAGGGGTCGCTCCCATATAACTTCTCTCCTGTGCGAGCTGCACTGGCTACCTGTGGTTTTCCGGGTGCGCTTTACCACCTTTAAAGTGCTCCATGGCTTAAGACCTAGGTACCTACAGGAATGTCTGTTACCAGCATCTACCTCCCACCGGCCAGTACGCTTCCACAAAGAGGGTCTCATCAGGGTGCCGTTGGCCAGACAATGTCGGCTGGTGACCCCCAGGAGTAGAGCCTTCTTCGTGGCAGCACCAACCCTCTGGATTGGGCTTCCCCTGGAGATACACAGGATTCTGGACCTTTGTACCTTTCGCCGTGCCTTGAAAACCTACCTGTTTGTTCAGGCTGTCCTAATTTCCCCTTTTATTTAAATTCAGATTTTAATTGGTTATTGTTTGGGAGGGTGTTTAAACAAATTTTAAACAAGTCTTAGAGTTTTGATATTTTGCCAAATTATTTAATATTTTTAATTTGTTTTTTAATTTTTATACTTGATGTATTTTATTTGGTTTTGGAAGAAGAGCGGTATATAAGTTTAAATAAATAAATAAATAAATTGTAACAGACAATTTTATGTTACTAAGTTTAGATCCGACCGTAGGCAGCGTAGCTCCAAGCTTTCTGGGTCCAGAATTTTAAGCCTGGTGGCATAAGGTATTCTATTGCAGGCTAAGGAATGGAGTACTCTTCTAATAAAATACTTCTGGACTTGTTCAATTGTGTTAATGTCTATTAGACTGTATGGATTCCAGGCAGATGAGCTGCATTCAAGAACTGGTCTGGAGAAAATTTTATATGCCCTGGTTTGTAGTTCAATATTACCAGAAAAGAAGCTTCTCAAAATTAGGTTGACAACTTTTAATGCTTTTTTGGCAATGCTATTGTAGTGAGCTCTGAGGCTGAGATCTTTTGAGATGAGTACTGCTAGGTCTTTGACGGAGTGAGGGTTGTCTTCGAGGTTGTATCCACCCAGTTTGTATTTAGTGTTTTGATTCTTTTTACCAATGTGTAGGGCAAAGCATTTGTTGGTAGAGATTTGACGTTGCCAATTGTTCGAACATTCATACACATAGTCAAGGTCGCATTGTAAGGTAGCAGTGTTATCAGTGGTTGTGAATAGTGAATTGAAATTCACTATTGAATTTCACTATTGAAATTCACTATTGAAATTGGTTGTGAATTGAAAGGTAGAATATTGATTCTAATTTCAAATTATATGTGTTCTGATATTTGACATTTGCCATAGGTCATTCCAGAAGAGTTAAATAACCTGATTAATTACCAAAATAGAAACAATATTACTATCTAGCTATCTCTAAAATAATTGTCATGAGTTTTTATACTTCAAATATGATGCAATTTGCTCATTAATAAACTTCAAGAAAGATATGAAAACATATGTTGCAATGTTTTTTCTGGAGAAACAGCTGTGATCGGTAGTTGTTATGATAAATGTCTATTTTGATCATTAAATAATTTACATGATGATTTTGTGCAAAATACTATTCATCATACTGTTAAAACAAATTATTTTACTTTAAGTTCAAAAAAAGTACAACTTTAATGAGTACAGTTCCATTTATATCACTGAGTTTACTATCTATATTATGATTCCCTCATGTTTAATTGGATTCCAATTAGATGAACCGCTGCAGCGATTTATTGTTGAAAAGTTGGGAGCATCTTTGTAGTAGAACATTTATAAAAGTAATATCTTCAGTATATTCTTGATAGAATTCAGATTGGCTCTAACTTCACAACATAAACAAACAGTTCCTCAATTTGTTTTTGTTACTTGTGAATAAACTAAATTGGCAAAAACTTTTGAAATTGTACATTGCTTAATTTAATCCATTTCCAAGAGTTCTAGGTGAGAATTGTAATGAAGCAGTGATGAGCTTTCAGGTTGAATAAATTTGGTTTATTTTTTCTGACTTTTTAAATTCTTTTCTAGCTTTACTATTTGAAAGGTGTAATAATTTTCTCTGGTTCTGATATTTTATGACTGTTAACCTTCAGATGAAACCAAGTTTTATGGTGTCCCTCTCATAAGCAACTGAACTGGGTTAGCTGGGCTTTTATATTTGAAGTTGGCAAGCTGATCTCTGATTGGTTCACATCTGAGAAGTTCAAAAAAGATGGTTCCTGAGCAGAACAAAAGAAATGGTCATTTAGCCCTGTAGCTCATCACTGCTTTATTGTTACCAGCCATGAAAGTCTACATTGAGAATTGCAATTATTTAGAATTGTTTCATTACATATTACATTAGCACAATGTGACATAATTGCATGGAAAATGTAGCATAATTGCAAAGCATAAAAAGTAGCATAATTTCAAAGAAATGTAGCTATGATTGGTCACATTCAATAAAATAAATACATAAACACTGTTCTTTCTTTATGAAAATAAAGCTTCTTTATTATAGACTGCTATTCACAGTTCTAGTGAACAGTTTCATAATACATTTATAATTTTAAAGAAATGTAATAGCTATTCTCACATCAGGTAACTTTCAGTGTTGTGTTATTTTCTCTTTAAATAAACAAGCATCTCTAAAATATCTATTTGATGCTTTCCATATTTTTAGCTAGAACGTGTGGTTCTAACCTCCGTGGTCCAAGTGGTATTATCACATCACCCAATTATCCTGTTCAATATGAAGACAATGCACATTGTGTATGGGTTATAACAACTCTTGATCCAGAAAAGGTATGTTTCCCATTTTGTAAGTTTCTCAATAATTACAATGAATGTACTGATATTTGCATAAATAAAGCATTTTCTTTGTTTTTGATAAGCAGTAATTTATGTGAATTTTAATAACATTGAATATATATATAAGTCAATACTGAAGTCATTATAGAACTGCAGTAACTTTTCTGTTCGTAGACTCCTTGCTCACCAAAGCAACTGTGATCATTCAAAGATTTTAATATATTATTCTATAGTTTGTGACATATTCTAAAAGACTCTTTCTCTATTAACAATCATGGTCTATTTACCATAGTGTCAAAATTGATTCATGATAAGACTGAGGTATCTTTTCTCTTTAAGCTTAGTCTGATCAATGTAGTTTATCAAATTTCTGAATTAATTATTTTCTTTTATTTTTATTTATTTGTTTGTTTAAATTTGTTTACATTTGTTTAAATATTTTTTATACCGCCCTTCTCCCCGAAGGGACCCAGAGCAGTGCACAGCCATATAAAAACAATTGACACACTTAAACACAACAACACATTAAAAAGAAAACTAAAAATAAGGTAATTTCAATGGCTAATTTAAAACCGAAATATAAAACCAATTTAAAACCGAATTAAAATTGACAATTAAAATTAATAATACATACAGGCAAGGAAAAGATGTGAATTAGGTCAACCTGGCCTGGGTAAAGAGGTAGATTTTTATAGCACGGTGGAAAGGGGAGCCTCAAGGGGAGCCCCATGTAGAGAGCATTGCAATAGTCCAGATGGGAAGTGACGTTGTCACACCCAGGATGCCACCTGCATAGGCCTGCACACTGTAGATAAGAAGTACAGTGTCTGCCCATCCTTAGTACATTTGGGTGGTTTCCTTGGAACTTTCCATTGACCTTAAAAGCCTTTTCTGATAAAGATGCCATTCCCACCTACTCATCTTCAAAGCCATCACAGGAAATATTAGATTCCTGATCAATATTCTCTTCTGCATCAGTCACAGTGCTGTGTTTAGGGCAGGAGAGGGGACAGCTCAGAGGATGCAAGCTGCCCAACACCTCATCTTCCTTTGATAGGAGCACTGCCCATAGTTCTTCAAGTTCCCACTTAATCCTCAGTGGTAGGTTAACAGAATGAGAGGAGATTATTGTCCATCTGAGGTGACACATCAGTTGGGCAAAGTAAAACCCTGATCAGAAGTTCCCAAAGATGCTTTTCAAAGGACAGCCATGAGCCGAATTGTTGAGAATCTCCCTAGACACCTGGGCAGAGTGGTTTCATGTGTGTCAGGTGAGGGAAGGCACCTCCCTCCTCAGAATGAAATATTCTACAGAATATTAAAAAGAGGAAGAATAGAATATTTCCCCTGAAGGAGAGGAGGAGAAACATCTGAAAAGCAAAGAACAGTACTCAGTCTTTCTGCTACAGGAAACAGCCTCTTCAAATTAGTCTTTAGGTATGGAGAGTTTTTTATTCATTCAGAAAGCTGGGCCAGTCTATTCATAAACAAACAGCAACCAGAAACTCCAGATAAGAAACAAAAATTACAAGATTCACTCACCAACAAAAACACCTAGGATTTGCATTTCCCCCTTTTCTGTAGAGCAAGTGATGACCCCTACATGACCCCATACGACTCTGGCAACTGCCATTAAAATATTTTAAAAAAACATATTCTTACACAAGAACAGGCACTTCCTTTCACAAAGCCTCAAAGAAATGTATAAAAAACCATCCACTCTCAACCCCATTTTGTCAGCCACCCCAGAAACATGTTGCTGACACTGTTTCTGGCTACAAAATTAAATTGAGACCTTCTTTTATGCAGCTGCTTTCAATTCACCTCTTCAGCATCTATTCCTCAGCTTGGAACTAGATTTTTCTTCTAAAATCCCACTCATGTGACCATGCTCTAGAAATGCAGATCCACAACAGCCTTTTCAGCTGATAAAGGCATCAAAACAGATCCAAACCAACTCTTACACAAGAGTGAAAAGAAAGATGAAGACAATGCCATTCCATAGTCTGCCTCCTGTCCACATCCACCCAGTCTCTTGATCTCTCCCTCAAACCTTCCCTGTCAGATACACCTCACAGTAATGACTCACTCAGTCCAAGCATCTGCAAGAGGCAGTATCAGGAGCATGGATGTTAAGAGTGCTCTTCCTAAACATGGAAGTGAAGCCTGACCATGGATGGAAGGACTGGTTGGCACATGACTTCCCCTAAGTATGAGTAGCATTGGTGGAGGAAGGAGTTGAGCTGAAGGGAGACCTGGTCACCAGCAATTCATCAGCCGGATCCTTTCACTCAAGCAGGAGTTCCTCAATTGATCTGGGGCCACCTCTAAGGATCAAGGCAGCTTAATCTTTAATTTGACCCAGCCAGTTTTATTTTTCCTCACTAATGAAAGACTTGAGGGACTAAAGGGGTGAGTGCCCATTAATCATCAGCATTAGTATCACCCTCAGAAGAACTCAGGATTGGAAAAAGACAAGGAAAGAATAGCTTGAAAAAATTAGGAAGGTGCTTCAGAGGTAGAAGATAACCGCACAGAGCATCTCTTTACTGCAAGAGCTACAATTTTATGCACGTGGCAGATGGCCTCAAATAAATCTCTGAGTTTGGTGGAGTGCTTGGAATAAAAGATGAGACTCTTACAGGAGCAATGGCATCCTTTTGTCTCTTCGTTTTCTTTAATTCAAAATAGCAAACCCATCCCTTCTATTCTCAAAGGTGCTTTTTTCTCCAAAAGGTAACTGAACTTACTTGTTGGGATGCTTTGGATCATCCCCCCTATAGCCCAAATTTAGTACTGAGTGACTTCTATCTCTTCTGGCTTCCTTCCCAGGAGCGAGATTTCTTTGCAGAAGGAATTTCAAACCTTGTAAGACATGATGACAAGGGCCTTAATTTAAAGGACGATGATGTCGAAAAGTAAAGCAATGTTGTAATTTTCTAATGTGTATAATAAAAGTTCTGTATCTGTGAGTGTCTGTCATTGATAACCAAATGGAGGGTTTTTTTCCAAATTGTCCTCATATTTTATGACTTCTTAGAACAATAGATTCTTCCCTGGTATTCAGTTTTAGCTTTGTCTTTCCTGTTTTCCAATTCAGCTAGTTTTCCTGTTAAGTCAGCTATTTCCTCTCAAAGCTGTTTATAAGCTTGTTTCTCACTTTGAAGACCTGGTTAATTTTAGTCTAAGCCTTCCTTTTTGCTAACTATTTCCATGTTCTCATCCATTGTGGTTTCTTTGTAAGCTTATTTTTTCTACTCAGTATGTTTACACTGTACAGTAGATTCCCCTTTTCAATTTTAAAATTTTCTTACAGTATTAAATTTTGAAGACCATTCATTTAATCCTATCATACACTTCCAGCCAAAGGAAACAAGCAAGCCCCAAATAGATCATAATAGTTTGCCGTCTCTGTACTCCCAGTCCCTGGAAAGGAATAAGGTAGCCTCAGCTCCAGGAACTGCTTGTGTAGAGGCTGCTTGAAGGCCATGGTGCCAAAATCAGATGGCTTTACTCATTATTACGGTAAGAAGGCAAATGGTAAAAGGCATCTACCAGGAACCATCTTAGGTTTAAACATCATGCTTTTTGATCATTCTTGCTGTACTAGTTTGATGTTAAAGTCAGTCAACCAGGAAGCTAAATTAATCTCCAAATGTGGCATGTTTATCTGTAGCATTTCCAGATGTTCTCTACTCTTTCTAGGAGCCCAAGTCTAAGTCTGGATGAAAGATGAGGTGACTTTATGGAATGCAAATAGAGTAGAAAAAGGAGAGGAGCAAGACCAAACATTTACATTCCAGCAGATGTTCTTTATTCTGGTTTATTTTCCAGCTTTTCCTCTCAGCACAAATTAAGCAGATTCATGCTGAGAAGAGACCCTCCCTAAGTACTCAGCTGTAAAGGAGGGGTGGGAGATTTGTACTTTTAGAGCTCTTCTCTTAGTCAACTGTTCCCGCCTAGGCAGCATCTCTTTGCTCCTCTTCCAAGGTCTTTCTCACATACCATTGTGACCCCCTCAGAGACTTCAGATTTTGACATCCTGAAAAGCCAACCAATCAACCAACCTCTATAAAGTTGCTCAAACTCAACTTGAAGGTGGCCTTAGACAACAGCGCAATTTGGAAATCGCCACCCAGCCAATCAATGCTGGTCTTAGACTAGGATTCTGCCAAATATTTCAGCATTTCTGCCTAATAGTGGAAACACAGGTTTAGAAGATACCCTCCCTAAATTCTCAGGCTGTAATAGGGGAGCTTTGTACTTTTAGACCTGTAAAATTGTGTTAATGTAACCTTGGAATAAAGTAGAATTAACATATCTGGTTGTGTTTCCCCCTATGGTCTATCTGGTAAGGCTGAGAGGGGTTCACACACACAAATTTGTGTATCAATAAAACAATGTATCAATAAACTCTAAAATAATCAAGTCATAAATTCATTCTGATTAATTTAAAAGTAACCCAAAGATTTATTCAAGTTCAAATTGTCCTACTTTTGACATCTCATGCAAAGATCTAGCTCTTCCATCTGAAGAAACCTCTAATTGTGATAAAGAAGAAAGGAAAGAGGAGAAGAAGAGGACAACTAGGAGCAAGTGATATGGTGGTAATGGGTACATTGTTGGAAGACAAGACTGAGGGAAGATTGTTCTGAAGAAATTTCATCTATGTGATTGCTAACAGTCAACTTTGACTTGATACCTACTCAATCAACCAAACAGAATTCTAAAAACAATTGATGATGACTAGTGCCACCAATTTGAAATTTGCGACATTAAGATTCCACTGTGGAAGCGGTTTGAGGTTGACCTTTTGTGGAAATTTTTTTTCAGCTTCCCTCTCCACCCTGTGATCTTTAGAAGCCTCCTGTATATGTCCTAACCAAGCCTAGCACTTCCCAGTCCAGATAATGTCAACTGTGTGCCTCTATCTGACTGTCTACTTGATCTTTGTTCAACCAGAGATAATCAATGAATTAATCAGTGGAACAACTTGCCTCCAGATGTTGTGAATGCTCCAACACTGGAAATTTTAAAAAAGAAATTGGACAACGATTTGAAATGATAAATGGTTGGCTGCCTGAGCAAGGGTTTGGACAAGAAGATCTCCTAGGTCTCTTCCAACTCTGTCATTCTTCTCTAAGATGCCACAAACAGTTTCCAGAACAAAACATTTGTTCTATCCTTTCTGGTATATATTCAAACCCAGTTCAAGACAGCTAATCATAGAATCACCATAAGTCAGCCTTTGACTTGACAGCAACTGACAGCAGCTATTGGCACTTAATTACAAAATGCATAGGTATCTATACAAACCAATGAGTCTTCCAGAATAAAATCCATAGATCAAATAAATGTGTCCCAAAGAACTATTTGGCACCCCAGGACATCTTCGGTCCATAGGTGGGAAGGTGAAATCTACATATGGACATATTGTGTGGTTACCAACTATTCACTGAGTCTTTTTAAAGTTTGTTTAAGCTTCAATTTGGATATATTTTATTGTAGAAAGATTCTAATTGGAAAGTTCCTCCCACTCTTTTTAAAGCTGATTTTAAAATGTTGCTTCTCAGGAAAATGAGTTTAGTACAAGAAAGAAAGATAAAAGTCTTATCAGACAAAATGTAATTTCATTTTTTTTTAATTCTTTGGGACTTGCTATATACTTTTTTTTTAAAAAAATGAGAAGGTCTTTATAATACATGATTTCACTCAGTTCTCTAGGAAATCATTGGAGCTTCACTTTGAGGCTATTAATATTAAAATATTCAAAGAACTTTCCCTAAGATAACTGCTCATACGAATATGCAAAATTTAAAAGAAATAAATGTATTTCCTAGTAATCTTTGATCAGAGTGTTTGCAAACCCTTTTGCACTCTGTTGCCCATCCATAAATTAAGAATTACAGTGATTGGGATTGCAAGGAATGAGATAAGGACTGAAGAAGTCTTCAGAACTCAAAGACATCAAGGCAGAGCAATCAATGGAAACTTTTTTTCAAGTCACCTCTTTCCATTTTAATAAGCTTACAAAAACAACCACAGAAAAGCCCCCTTTGAATTCAGCTGCCCCATTCCAGGTCTTCATCTCTGTAGCTTCTGAGCTCACTCTAAGCACTGATGCACACTTGGGGGAAGCTGAAGGCAGCAGGAGAGAAAAGACAGAGAGGTCCTAAATTTTAGCAATAGCACTTAGACTTACATACTGCTTCATAGTGCTTTGCAGGCCTTCCTAAGTGGTTTAGAGCAGTGGTCGCCAACCTTTTTGATCTTGGGGACCACCAAATTCACAATTTGAAACCCTGAGGCCCATCAATATGAATTTTTTTAAAGATACATACTTTTGTAAAATAATGATCAGAGAACTTCCATTTTATTAATATAAAAGGCATCTATTTAATTTTACAAAATTAAAAAAAGCTTATTTAATTATAACAAAATCATAAATGCTTATTTGATCATGACAAAATATTTAAAGGTTGCTTAATGGTAGCAAAATTATTAAAATTACTTACAGGACCGCATTCTGCCAGCTAATACCTCCCACCGACCAGTCCGTGCCCACAGAGAGGGCCTCCTGAGGG
>JANHFO010005417.1:79689-91532 GCA_032468095.1 Pareas carinatus
AATTCAGGGGCCCTAGGGGAGCTCTACCCAGATCTGGCTGCTCACCTTTCCCTCTTCTCCCGGGGGAAAGGTTTTCCAGCCGCCCAACAGCTGATTTTCGGCTGTCAAAGCGGCTAACGCGATCGCGGGGCTGGCGGACCCGAAGGATCCGTCTTGCAGCATCTGCGGAGCCATTGGAAGTCGAGAATTATGTTCTTTTGATGATATGATCTTGGGATATTTGGAATGCTTAATATCAGGTTGTGGAGGATCACATGTAGTCTATAGTTTCAACATTACCTACCACTGGTCCATATAAACCAAGACAAAATATAGTAGATTCTGTAATAAAGTCCTTGTTATTATATTGTTTTTCAAATATACAGTGTGAATATGCAATATTCACTTGTGCAGGACAGACGTTGTCACGCCAAGCAAACTGCCAGTGAGTAGTTAAAATATGATTCCATATTTCCCTATCATTCCATGTTTGCTAATTAACTACAAACAGTTGGATACCAGCTTTTTGAAGCAGAGTTGTTTCGAAACACACAGCTTTTCACTTTGTCAATATTCAATATTCAGTTGCAAACCTGTTTTATAGCCTGTTTTTCTTTATAAAGGAAAATTTTCAGTGGACTCCAATGGATTTTGTTTCCCCATCTAGAACTGAATGTTTGAAATACAGAGAATAATTGATTAAGGCAGTGAATGGGTAATAGGTGGACATCAACATGAAGCTTTAACTGTTCAGTGCTTCCTAAAATAACTATATGACTATCCATTATTGCTAATCCCATATCTTTTATAAAGTTAGTCAAATTTTTAATTATTTAAAAATAGATTGCATTGTTCATTCTTGCTAGCATTGGTCCCACCACGTAGCGCTCGGGAACAAACCATCCAAATCTATGTCAGGAAGGTTTGAAAATCATTTCAGCATTTATTATGGATATGCTAAATCTAAACTAGAAGAATGAATGCTGATCTAATTTAGAAAGAACTATGATAGATGCTTCATAAATTGTGCTACAGAATAAAAGATGGTTGTTTCTTATTTTGAATTTGATGTATTCCTCACAGAGTTAGGATTATATGGGTTGGGTGCTATATAAATCTTACAAATAAATAAAATATTACAATTCGAGGACAGGGTACTTTATATCATTCAGCTTTAGACTTATCATATTTAATAATCTATGTATGGATTAGTTTCAGACGTTCAGTAGGATGAACAGAATGGCAATGCATTTTCCTCAAAATACGCAAATTCTACTTTCTGCTCTTTAGATTTATTATTATTTACAAATGAACATAGATAAATTTATATAAAATGTAACCATAATGAAAATGAATTTATGGGGGTGGGGTCAGAAAGAGGGAAGCTCCAAACGATTTTCAAAAATTACCTTCTCTCAATAAAAATAAAATCTTAAGTATTTATTGTGTTTTCAGAACATGAAGTGGTAATGGTAGAAAGCAGCTCTTTGTTAAATGCTTTAACAAAGGGTTGCCCTGACTATTAAGTGAGGACAAAAGATGAAGCAGTAGATGTGGAGTGTATGTGGAAGTAGAGATAGCAAGGCTTCAGTTCTGTCTTCCAGTCAACCTTTCTTGGACCTCCCCTAAGTATTATGCTGCTTTTCAATGCTGTGGAGCAGAGGTCTCCAACCTTGGTCCCATGCTGGGGAATTCTGGGAGTTGAAGTCCACAAGCTTTAAAGGAATCAAGGTTAGAGACCTCTGCTGTGGAGAATAAGTGCCCATCATCATCTCTGAAATAGAATTCAACTAAGAAATTAATTACTTTATGTGGCTGAAACAGAAGAGCTGGTTCTACCTTGCCCTTTACTTCAGATTCAACTTGTCCGTGAAAGGAGCTCTTGTTCAAGCAAAACAGTGTCCTTATTCTCTGTGTGATTTAAAAAAAAAGATAAACACATCATGGCAGTGAGCTAATCAGTAAAACTAAGCTCCATTTTATCTAGAGACTGTTCACAAACATAACTGATAAATTGTGTAATCTGCTTTTTACAAGCATTTCCTTTCCACTCCAGTAAATTATTGTTAGCTGATTCTATAGCATCTCCTTTTTGCATTATTCATTCTTGCTGCCTATCAGGCACTGATGAGTACAGAATACGAATATGTTAGTGGAGGTTGGACTCCCCCTTTTTTTTAATTCATATTGGTCGTGTAGCCTAGCTCAGCATTTTCTTATGTGCTGTTTCGAACCTCGCAGTATTTTGTATCAATATAATGCAAATTTGCTGAAGACCTGCCCGCAGTAATCGTCTCTGCATTATACCCTTCATTTATTTAACAGGCAGTTTTTATCTTTGTACTCTTCCCTTGGTTGAGTGTGTAAAGAAATATGTTCCAGCAGATACCTAATAGCATTTTCATAAAAAGGGTTGTAAGAGGTCCTGAGATCAGGTATTGTCCTATAGGTTCCTAGGTGATTTCAATAATCGCTGTGATTAAATTGATCCAACAGTTTCTAAACTGATGCTTAATCAGGGAGAATGTGAGGCGTTGTTGGAAAAGACATCCAATAGGAAAGTTGTACACAATTAAAGGAGAAGCTTTTCAATGTATACTGCTGTAGCCTAGCTTTAAACGCTTAAAACCATGAAAACATAAAACACAATGTGGAAATTATTTTCTAGTCTTTTGATTTTGTAATATATAATTAAACACATGCTATTTTCTGATTTCTAAGCTGTCATAATTCCTTGTCATGTCCCTCTTCCTCTCTCTTCCTTTTTCACGCACGGTGCAGACATGAATGTCAATCATGCACATTTCAGTGGTTTTGTTAAGAATGCAGGGACTGAATTTGAAGTGGCTGTCAAACATTTAATATTAGGTTTAGTTACTACAAATGTGGCCCCAAGAGAATAAACCGCCCAGAATTTCCCTGTGGTTAAGATGGGCAGCCAATGAATTAAATAATCAAATAAATAAATAAAATTTTAGTCATTAGAAGCTGATTAGTTGATTTATATATTTATGCAAGAATTATGAATATACAGTTCTTTCAAAATTTTGCTAAGTCATACACAGGGACAATCCTTTGTGATCCATTTGTTCACATTTTTGTTTGTAAGTGTTCAGTGAAGACACAAATAAGTATGTAGTCCGTGTTTTTCTTTTCTTAGCATGGTATAGGACAACGTTGCCCAATCTTACTTAGATGAAGTCAACATATTTTAAAGCTGTCAAGGTTAAAAAAACACTTGTCTACGACATATGCATATTTCACCCAGGTCAGCTTATTTATTTATTTTGTGTGCTTCTGATTGTTATTATATTCATAGAAGCTGAGAACATAAAGCAATAAAGCATCCCTGATATAAAAATAATACAATATTCATAAGGAATCCACGAACAAAATATCAACACTTGTTTCAATATAATGACAATGTATTAACAACAGTAGGAAAGACAACAAAACAAACAACTTCTTGAAGATATTGCTAGCTAACAAGGGAGGGTTCTAGAGCATCCAGTAAGTATCATGTTGGAGAAGTAGCATTTTCTGATTTTGTCTCTTCATAGTACAAAGAAACGGGGCACCAGCAGCAACCGCCTTCCGAAAAATCTCCATTTGTTAAATTGACTCAGATGGGAGTAACAGTCCTGAAGTTATCTTGACACTAAGGCTATATAGGGCTTTCTCAATCAATACTTCTAGTTTGAATTGCACCAGGAAACCTATTCAAAACTAATGCAGAAGATGCAAGGTATAATGAACTGTTACATGTACTCCCGAGTTTGGCTTATGATCGCTCGTTATCACACTCACAGCCCTGTCAAGCAGCTACCCCGTTTTCCTGAAAACAAGACCTATCTGGAAAATAAGTCCTAGCATGAGTTTTCATGATGCTGGTAATATAAGCCATACTCTGAAAATAAGCCATTATTTTCTTTAGACAGTGGACACCCAGTGAATTTTAAAAAATAGCAAAACATTATCATCTTTAAGACAGGTTTTTGGGCTTTTGGTCACACTACTTGTGGGCCTGCATCATCTTTAGGTGGGACAACTTCAGCCTATACTCACAGAACATAATTGTGATATGAGCCAGTCAGAAAGTAGGCTGCTGCATTTTGGACCAACTCTAGTTTCTGAGTAATGTTCATAGGCATCCAATCTTTTTCAATACTTTTCAAAAGTCTCTGCAATGGTCCCCTAGCCAAACCAGGCCAAAGTGAACATATTAGCTGAACATGTTGGTGAAAGCCTAAGAAAATTCTGCAGATCAACCAAGGAGTCAAATTTTCAATCACAATTTGCACATGTTGCCAATGGTCAGCCTTCCAGACTGAGAAGTGGCAGTGATGAAGTAGTACATTATACAGTTATTTTTCTCCCCAAATTCTTCCCTGAGCTGCTCATTTTAGTTGCCTTGGAGACTGAGGATTGATAGATTAAAAAGTGCATAGGGATGCTGTGCACTGTTTCTTTTCTCTCTAGATCTTTGCTGTCCAGTTCTTGTTTTCACAAAACTCAAACCCTTTTTACATGAAATGGAAAAACTTAAGCCTGTGAAATTCTAGAAAATATTTCATGAAGACACTGGAAGTGGAACATCATTCCCAACAAGAACTAAATTGTTGGGCATTTAAGTAACGGATTGCTTATGAGGGCTGTTCTTTTACATCTAGATCTCAGGCCTGCTAAGTAGTAACTACTATCAAGGTACATACTAAAGTAAAAAGGTATTTCTCTAATCAAACATAGAAGTGCTTTGAATGGAGAGGAACTGGATATTGTCTAGGACAAGGTGAACTATGTATTTTTTTAACGTCTCACTTTTAATATTAGTATTTGAGGCTGTCTAATTCAACTATTTCAGTTAATTCTCACTATCTTGCTATCCTTCTACTTGCATTCCACATAATTTTCTCTTGAACTCAATGGGGAAGCCACATTCACTTAACAACCATGATGCTAACTTAACAACTGCTGTGATTCACTTAACACTTGTGTCAAAAAATATAATAAAATAGGGCAAAATTCACTTGGCAACAGGAATTTTGTGCTCGGGTGTCATACATTGAGGACTACTTGTAGTTGTATAGCTAAAGTCATGCTCACAGTCCCACAAATTCCACAACTCTGATCATCCAAAATGCAGCTGCCTGCTTGATCATACATTTTTGGATATTTTTGTAATCTCTTTATTGTGTAATTCATAAGAACATTGTATTTTGCATGTGTTTGGCATAATTTGTTTCTTATGGCTTAGCGTGATCAGTTGTCTGACACTGAGGTTTTGGATTTTTCTAGTGGCTCTAAGCTTGAATCTGAAATATATGCATACAACAGTAGAAAATACAATAACTTTATAGAGATAGACTGAATTAAAATGAAAAAACAAGCTATAGGAAGACTAGATTGTTAAACGTCTGAGAATATATTTCTGATCAAAAATATATGTTATGCAGAGGACATGCAGAGCCAATTTTTGCTTTTCACTTCCTCCAAATAATGTATAAATGTGAGAAAGAAGTATGCTAATTTTGACTACACAAAGTCTAGGATAGAGTGTATAGACTTGAATTATGGAATGTTTTGTGTTAATATGGAATTGAATGTTGGTTAGTAAATATAATGAGACTGATATATGATGGAAGTAAAGTTTGATTTAGAATAAATGGATTTTTTAAAAATTTATTTAATCTATAAGTAATAAAAACAAAACCAATGGCCAAATGCAAGCAATAATAAATACACAGAGATAAATCTGTGTAAAGATAAAAATGTCTATTTTGCATTAAAAGCTTGTAGAGTAGATATTGACACCTTGCCGAAACGTTGCCAAGAGACTTTCTACTCTACATGGGAAAAGATAGACCTATATATATGTAGGTCCAGGTGTGTTTGGGTCTTTTCCTGTGTAGAGTAGAAAGTCTCTTGGCGACGTTTCGGCAAGGTCTCACTTGCCATCTTCAGGCTAGTGATTTTGGCTTCTTGCAAACGTCACCAAGAGACTTTCTACTCTACATGGGAAAAGACCCGAACACCTGGACCTACATACCTGTACCCGTGAAAATCTCCGAAAACAAATACACAAACAGAAACACACACATAAAATAAAACAAGAAATAGGGTCAAGAATGTTGAATTAACACGAATTGAATATGCATGTAATTGATCACTACTAGAAAAATTATATTGAGGTGATTTGATCATAAGGAAAGAATGCAGAAAAGAAATATATAGAGGAAAAGAAAGATGGGGAAAACCAAGCAAATTTTGTTCTGGTTGAACTGGGGAATAGGGTTGTATTATTTTGTGAATTGCACAGTATTGTGCTTATAAGATGGGATAGAAGGGTATATTACTCTTTTAAAACTAAGAAATACTATTAAGAATGCCGACATTCTGACACTAATGTAAAAAATAAATATAAGAAATAAATATAAATCTTGCATACTTTTGCAATACAGGTAGTCCTCGACTTACAACAGTTCATTTAGTGACCGTTCAAACTTACAGCATCACTGAAAAAAAGTAATTAAAGATTGTTTTCACACTTGCAACCATTGCAGCATCCCCATGTTCATATGATTGAAATTCAGATGCTTGGCAACTGACTCATATTTATGACGATTGCAGCGTCCCGGGATCATGGGATCACCTTTTGTGACCTTCTGAAAAGCAAAGTCAATGGGAACGTCAGATTCACTCAAAAACAGTCTTACTAATTTAACAACTGCAGAGATTCAGTTAACAACTGTGGCAAGAAAAATAAGGCAATACTCACTTTAAAATGTTTCACTTAGCAACAGAAATGTTGGGCTCAATTGTCATAAGTCAAGGACTACCTGTACAGGATCAGATTTTAGCTTCTGCATTTGCCTTTACACAGTAATTGACAACTGCAGACATAGTCGTTTTCCAGGCAAATGGAATATGCATAATTAAAAAAGGTTCACTGGGTTATATACTAGACCTTGCATAGTAATGCACTTTTTTGGAACAACTGGAAAGTTATAATTCAAATTACTTTGGGAACATGAGAAATTATAATAGTCATTGCTGAATGACATAGCAAATAATAAAGTGTGTTCATTCCCGAGTAATTTGTGGGCATTTATTGTGTATGTAGACTTTTTAACCACATAAATTTCTCTTTATATTAAGAAGAGTTCTCATTGTAGGAAAGAAGAATGAAATAAATGTGATGTACTTTTTGCTAGATGTGATGTACTCAATAATTTATTTGCTCTTTCAATCTGATATTGCTTTGCAGAGGAAAGTAGAGAATGCAGCTGCCGAATTTCTACTTTAAAGAGTTCATCTTCCAAAAGTAGATCACAGATTTAAATGGCTGGGAAAAAAACGCTTTGCTGTAACTTATACTTTCTATTAGTGGAAATGATTTTGAGAATATAGCAAAAATCTGCTTGCAGTTTGATCAGAGTAAAAAAAAAAGTAGCACAAAGCACTTTAGATTAATTTTTTTCCCATCTAAGCTTTCCATATTATTGGGGAATGGTATTCCTGGCTGAATTACATATTGCACTGTAATTGATTGGAGGGAGGTTTATTTACTTATTCCAGTTTTGGCACTGCCCAATGGCAGAGTGATTCAGGAGAGCTCACAATATAAGAAAACAGATTATAAAGTCAATATAATACGACATATATTAAATGCCTCTAACAAGGGAAGGTGCATATTCCCTACCTCAAGGCCTGCAGGGACTCACAGATCCTTAAGATCTTCTGGAATGCCATCAGGGTGGGACTTGTCCAGATCTCATGGAGGGCCTTGTTAACAGTAGGCAGGCGCCATTACGCAGAAATTGCCTTTCGTAGGTGAATACAGTTTAATTGAGGGGACCTACAATATATCCAAAAAGAAAATGAGACTGGCCTCAGAAAACCTGGTGTCAAACAAGCACTTAAAGAAAGATCTTAAAATTTTTATTACATGGCATATTGTATATATCATTTCATTTCTTTATTTATTACCCCAGTATGTGTGAAATATATTCTTCCTGATTTGAAATAAGATAACAAAGACTTAAGGCTGCAGTCCTACAATTTAATTGCTTGAGAAAAATTTTCATATCAATCAAAGAACCCTAATTTTGTGTAATTACATTTAGTATTATTTAAAAGTTGTTCTGGTAATATGTATATGCATACACAGAAACCAAATTCTCCACTATGCAATTACCATGTAAGAAAACCTCATATTAGTGGATGGTAGTATACTGAATTTCATATTTTGTGCAAATGGAACATTAAACTAAACCCCACAAAATGCAAGGAAATGGATGCTGAGTTCATGTATTTATTTATCAGCTGCAGATACATGAATCTGCACATAACTAAATTGAGAATAACAAGTGCACCTGCGTATTATCTTCAGTGAACCAACATATCTGTCAAAATAATGTCATGTATTATTAGTTTACTAATAACCCAGATTAGGCATACTAATAAAGACTAACAAATGGCAATGGAATCATATAGCTTCCCCAAATATTGACAATTAGCCAGAGAAATATGACTGTCAGATCTACATAGATTGGACATCTCTTTGTTGTTATTTTCACCTTTAAATGGCATGACAGCAACAACTAGAACCAACAGAAGTCTATTCTTTTGTTAAAAAAAGGAAGTGCACACTCGCAACAAAATATATTAAAGGTTTTCATGTATGCATTTTTAAATGTAAATTTTTACACAGCACTTTTAATAATGGATCGTCATTTTTACCGTAATAATCTTTACCATACTATACGCCTGTAATGTCAAAGAAATTTCCAGACAATCACTTCTATTTGCTTTCTTTGTACTCTAGTGATTCTCTTAGAGCTCAAGCATTTCACTTATGAAGCACCATAAGTACATGACACATTGACCATATTCTTTTCTTATAGTACAATTATTATTTTACCTATTATTTGACTCTACTAATTACCCACTGGTCTTCTTTCACTTTGAGTTCCATTTTATACCATAAAACTGGACTTAATTTGCTACTTATGCATGCATATTTTTACTTCCATGTAAGATAGCATATTCTGATTTGTGTATTACTTTTAAAATCCACATTTTTAACAGCCATAAAAATAGTTGTGGCTTTTATGCCAATGTAACATTTTCATATATTAACTCCAGCAGCCACAAATACATTCTTAAGTCAACTATGAACTGCACAAGTATTTCTGTTTAATCAAATCTCACTTTCTATTTGCATAGTTTCCCATAATAACATATTCATTAAAGCATTGACAAAGAGTTAGAAATATAGACATTATCTTTTTATTATTATTATAACAAACAAATACATCACATATTCCAATCAGCATCTGCCAACTGATCATTTATCCACCCTTAGTGTTTATATATATAAAATCATAAAATTTTTTAACACCTGCCCCTTCCTCCTATTACACATTTGAATAATTTCTTATCACATACAAAATCATTTTTTTCATTTATATAAATGTTACATCAACCATATCCTGATTTACCAAACTTAGTCTAGAATGCACTTCAACATTATTCCATTTTTACAGTCTATTTAGTTATTTAGCTAAATATTTCTCTTTTATTGCTTCCATATCAAATCTCCACCAGTCTGTCATCTAATTCCCTTTATTCTTCTTACCTTCAAATGTAAGAGATCAATTTTTACTTCTATGCCTTTTAGAAAGTCATCTTACTCCATTTTCTTAAAATTATGCCACAGATTTATCATTTGTTAATTCTATTAAACCTTTGCATCTTACACATTAATTATATTCTTCTGTATTACTTAAAGAACCTGCTACATTTTAAATCTTATAGTTCATTCTATTTATCTCATCTAAACATAAACTTATCGTTTATAAATTTATCACTTTAATCCATATAACTTTGCCCCTTTTGTTACTTAAACTTTATCTTCTCCTTTTATCCAAAATTGAAATTGACATCTTTATTGTCATTGCACAACATGTGTACAATGGAATTGTCTTCCTTTATGCACTCCACCCCAACACATGCAGATGCCACATTGATTATAATATTCATTGTAAATCACTACTCAATATCAAAAACTTAAAAAATTCTATTCTGTATAATATTTTAATTCATATACTTAATCATTCAATAAAACAAAACTTGAAGTTACATATTCAATTCTTCATTTTACGATATTTTTATCTGTCCAAATTTTTGCCATAGTTTCCACATCTGTGGTAGATTTGTTTTTCTTGCTTGCTTCTTATGGTGCTCATGGGGTGGTTGGTGCTCTCTTTTTAAGAATCTTACGCCTTTCCTTGAAGCTCCTTTTGACTTTTAAATTGTAATTTAATTTCTCCTTAAGTATAGCCATCTCTCCAGCAACTTGTTGTTTTCTTTCTATTACTTCCAGTTTGTCAGTGTGGTTGTTGTCCGTACTACAGTCATCTGTCTTTTCTTTACTTGGATTTTTTCCTTTGGCATACACCTTTCATCTATTTTTTGCGAGATTTCTTTAAAATTAGCTTTCTGTAAGTCCATAAATGTCATTATCATTTTGTTCATACGTTTTAATATTTGTATTGTCATTTTTATTTTTTGTAACTGCCCCTCTTTATATTTTGCTTAGCAACAAGTCCTGGAGTTTCATTTTTTTTGTAAGTCCCAATATTATTCTTTCTCACTGAGATCAACAGTTCGCAGCTGCTGGCCAAGGTCAAAGTCAGACACTTTCCACTTTCACTTCACCAGATTTTTATTCTTTTTAAAATATCTCCAACAAGATCTTAAAGATTTTACAGTCTTGCATTGTGGAAGCAATATCTTTTAAGTTTTAATATAGATAGAAAGTCATTTCACCTCTAGACTATTTCAGTTCAAAGCCTTTTCCATTTTCGGTCACCATTTTCTCTCTCTTTCGATTACCATTTTTAACCATTCTTTTTAATCAGGTAGCATAGTCCTTTGGGATAGGATTTTGAAAAACTCACCCAGGTAGCTAATGTTGATTGCCGGCGACTTTCATTCTTGCTTCAGGCTCATCTGCAGCTAAATGCTGCAAAGCCGGCAGTACAGCATATGAGATCTTTTCAGAGGTCCCTTCCCAGTCCCAGGGTGGTCGTCACCTTCCCCGGGACTGAGGAACATCGCCTCCCTTCGTTGCCTCTCTGGGGCAGCATGGAACCAACCCGATCTACTAGCTGTCAGGCACGTTGGCTCGGGAGCCTCCCGAGTTTGCTGCCTCGCCACTGCGCTGTCCGCCGGAAGTCAGGACCTTGGAGGTCTTCTAGTCCAACCCACTGCTCTTTGTGGAGTAAGGAATCAAGACCTGAAGCCCCCAGTTCGACCTCAACATTTTTAAAAGTACTTCACAGCTTTTGTATATTGTGATGGCCATTCTTTGATCACAGGGGAGCGCTCATCAAACCGTGGATCTTCACCGAAATCAAAGAACAGCGGCACTGGGACATCTCTTCCAGGGAGAGGCTGGACATTCTCCAAGACTACACGAACTACGGCCTGGAACACTGGGGCTCGGACACCCAGGGGGTGGAGAAGACCAGGAAGTTCTTGCTGGAGTGGCTTTCCTTCCTCTGCAGGTAAGCAATCCCTTCCCGGTGGCTCCCTCGTAGCTCCTATGTAGTAATATCACTTAAACTTATATCCCGCTTCACAGTGCTTTACAGCCCTCTCTAAGTGGTTTACAGAGTCAGTCTCTGCCCCCCCCAATAAACTGGGTCCTCGTTTTACCGACCTCGAAAGGATGAAAGACTGAGTCAATCTTCAGCCGGTCAGGATCAAACTGCTGGCAGTGGAAATGCAGAGTTAGCCTGCAATAATGTTTCAACGACTGTGCCACCATAGGAAGGAAGGAAGGAAGGAAGGAAGGGAGG
>JANHFO010005418.1:8009-21917 GCA_032468095.1 Pareas carinatus
CTTTGCCTAAAGTTTAGAATTGAAAACCCATGGCAGTATCCCATTTTTTCTTCATAAAAACTGGTAGGAAGTAATGCAACTAAAGCCATCAGTGAACTTCATTTAGTGAGAAATTGAAACTAAATGTCTTCAGTAGATATCTGAACCTGTGACTATTCCCAATTCATCTTGGGCAATCCAATTTGAATGGTCTTGAGGAAATCACTTTCTCTCTCATTTTATAAAAATTAAACTGAGGAAGAAGAATATAGGCTATCCAAAGAAATTAAGAACTTTTAAAAGGTATCTTGAATGCCATTTTAAGTGATTATAAGACAAACACAAAATATCACTTATTTTATTTGGTAATAGCAACTTTGATGAGGATGAATTTAAATTGCTCAGTGAGCCTGTGACTGAACATCCCATCCAAGATTTGGCACAATATCTTCAAATATCTCCTAGCAAAGAAGCAAGCAATATTCCTGAAAAGATAATTAAAGTTGATTGGAGACCAAATCATAAAGCTAGAGTTCACACAGTTCCCTCATTAAATTCTAGAATCTCTGAGTAAGCTTTTCCTTTGTCAGTTTCCATCTCCAGAAGAGATGTACCTCTGATAACACTGCTCTGCATGACATAAATAATGGATCTCTTAATACTATAACCTTATTACCGGGAATGACATAAAGGATAAATGCTTTCTGAACGTGACTTGCAATGCCAAAACATTGAAGAAAGGTGTTGGAAAATTGCACAGGAAACTTGAATGTAAACATCCATTAGCACTATGTTTTTGGCTACTAGAGTCTGACAAAGTGTATATTAGTTGAACTAACAGTAACAAAAAGGGCTTGTCAATATTATATATTAAAAAATGTTGGCAACTAACATTTATTATTTATTATTTATACTTTTATACTGCCCTTCTCCCCGAAGGGACCCAGGGCGGGGTACAGCCACATAAAAACAAAAGACACTTTAACACAACACAATTAATAACAATTAAAAAACCTATCATACAATGGCAATTTAGAAGTCAAAAAACTAAGACCAATTTAAAACCAAATAGAATAACAAATTTAAAATTAATATAATATTTTAACAAGGTAGAAAGGTGTGAAATTAGGCCAACCCGGCCTGGGTAAAAAGATGGGTTTTTATGGCACGGCGGAAAGCATGGAGGTCAGTGATGGTACGAATCTCTGTGGGGAGGTCGTTCCAGAGGGTGGAAGCCGCCACAGAGAAGGCTCTCCCCCTGGGGGTCGCCAGCCGACATTATCTGGCCGACGGCACCCTGAGGAGGCCCTCTCTGTGGGAGCGAAGCGGTCGGTCAGAGGTTAGTTAGTTCATTAATATAAAAACTTTATCTTGTGCCTTCTTATTTGGGAGTAAGTCTCACTGAATTCAGCAAGGATCCTTTCTAAATAAGCATTGCTTAAACACAGGATCAAATCTTTAAATAGGCACACTTATGTCTATTTAGCTCATAATGCTGATCATGAAACACAGTAAAAAAAAATTCTGGTTAAACAAGCATGGAAATAAGCGTTATTGTGGTTCATTGCGCAGTCAGCCAGTTCAGACTGAATTCAACATTTTTTTTCCTGATGGTTCTAAAGGTATTATTGCAGGATGCAAGTTGCTCCAAGTAAAGCTGCCTTTTGCAAGTCACTGATGATTTTGTCAATGTCGATGGCTTTCAATGATGCACCATTTGTTTTAAAATTGCACCCAAGGTGCCTATTACTATTGGTATTACCTTTGTTTTCTTTTGTCAGTTGTTCTATTTCTATTTGCAGGTCTTTGTATTTTCTTATCTTCTCCACTGCTTCCTCTTGCATTCTGCTGTCTTTAGGTACTGCCATGTTCACTATTCAGAATTTTTTGTCTTTTGTATCATCAGTTGTTAAATCTGGGGTGTTATGTGGCAGGTGCCTGTCTATTTGAACTTTAAAGCCCCAGAACACCTCAATGTCTTCATTTTCTATAACTTTCTCTATTTTATGGTTTCATCAGTTCTTGCTTGCTGGCAAATAGTTATTATTATGGTTTGTCACACTGTCAGCCAAATGTTTGAACTAGATTTAGCATTTTTATCTACTTATTGAGTCCTTCCCAAGGACCTGGGGTAGGCAGGTGTGGAAGTTTGATGGTGTTGATTGTATTGTCACAGAATGTAAGCTGTTCCAAGTAAAGCTGCCTTTTGCAACTGACTGATGATTTTTTTTCAATTATTATAATTAATCATAATTGACAAAATGGCCACTAGTCAGTTTGTAAAAGGTAGCTTTACATGGAAGAGAAGCTGCAACAATACCTTTAACTCCCTCAAACAATAACATCTGCATATCCCAGCTCCTGTTCTGGGCAGAGGGACCAGATGGAGCAACAAGCCAGGAAAGGGTTAATAGCTTCCTTTCCCTGGCCTCCAAACAGTAGTCAATGTCCAGTCCGAGGGTCAAGAAGCCAGAAATGCACAAAGTCCAAACTTGGGTCAAAACAGGAATGCAGACACGAAAGCCAGGCTGGGGTCAGGAATACAGAAATGCCAGGGGTCAAGCTGAAGTCAGGAATCAAAGGAATACCGAGTCAGAGTCAAACCGAAGACAGGAAACAAAGCAGAAGCCACGATCAAGCAGTTGCTGAAACTGAAACTGTTTGATAGCCAACTCTCTTAAGCCTCTGTTGAGGGTGGGGGCCATCTGCCACGCCCCCTGGCAATGCCTGGGATATTGGCCTATTGTCTCTCTTTGGGTCTCTCCATGTAACCTTCTGCGTGTTCTTGCCTCTAGCAAAATTTTCCCAGGTGCATCTGTTGCAGCCTTTGGCTCTGCGCCAGCATCTTCTTCACCTTCCTGTTGATTCCCCACAGCTGTCTTTCCTTCCAGCTCGGTCTCCTTTTCTCCTAGAGAAACTGGTAAGATAGCTGTGGGGGAGGGTGACCAGTCTGGAGTTGGAACAATAAGGGAAGAGGTCTCTTACCCCACCGACTCATTGTTTGAGTCTTCAGCCAGCAACTGAGTATCTGAAGGGGCCTGAGGCACCACAGCTCCTTAGAAATATGTGTAAGGAGCTGGGATAAAAATGTCAAATCCAGTCCAAACATCTGTGGTACAAACCAAAATCAAGAATATTAGAGTAAAAAGATCTGACTTTGACATGAAAGACATTGCCAATCATAGTGACAAAGATGAAGCTCTTTTCTGTTAGGATGACTCTTACAATTTTATATTGGAAAATAACAGGAGACCAATGGTTAGATTTAATTTGTTCTACACATTAAATGGCCATAATTCTTTTCCAACAGGAGTTCTGAATTTTGAACATTTATAGCACAATTCTTCTGCAAAAGGAGGCAGACGCCCCTTTAATGGGAGGAGGCAAATGTCTCCTTTTCTGTCCTTCAGCATAAAAACATTTAACACAATATATATATATATATATATATAAGCATCAGGGTATTTTAAGAGTAGATAATAGGACACTCAACCTAATGATGGTGTGACTACCACGTACCATTTGTGATACACATTGTCAGTTGCATACTAGATTCTGAATGGTAAGGGATGGGCTACAGATTTATGAAATAAAAACCCAAGATTTCGGTTATATAATTCATCACATAGTGGAAAACCAAGGTTTGGGAATAAATACGAATGACTGCATAATTCACAACTAAAAGCACTTAGCACATTGATAGCACTAAAGTAATAATAGCACATCAGCAAATAGAAAAGAATATGAAAAGAAGTGTGACTCTTAACAGTACAAGCAGAAACCTTTTATTCAAATGTGAGAAACAAGAAAACAGCATATATAAAGTTATCATTAGCTCAACTCCAAGGAGGTGTGATTTTGGAAATGCAGATCATTTGCTACTTACAGGGCATCTTTCTTGATCAGTCAGAAAGGAGGGTGAATTAAAATATCTGCCTATTTGATTGTCCCTGCTCTCAAAAACATACATTTCCTTCAATAGGTCACCTTACAAAAGAAAATAAATTCAGGTAGGGTGTCCATGCTCATAGAATAATTTTGTCTCCTTCTGTCTGTTCCACTTTGGTTAGGAAAAGAGCAAGTTCGTATGAAGAAAAAGGCAAGCTCCCAAAGGCGTTGTTTGATGACCTCATCTTGGTTTTAAAAATTCTTTTATTAGCCATTTTTGCTTTTAATTCATTTTGTGCACACACAAAAATTAATGGCAAAGTTACTGTTGGCCTGCAGATGGAGTAAGCATGACATTGTTGGAGGGAGTTTTGTGCTGCAATTAAACTAAAATATTGCCTCTACTGATAATCAAGAAGTTGGAAAAAAAATCAGCTCTGCTTGTTAGAAATATGCCACTGCCCATTAAGGACCTGGAAAGGGTGTTTCTTTGCATCTTGACATGGTAGAAAAGTGGAGTTCTTCCTTTTCTTATCCTTTCCATATCAAATTGTTTTCATATCAAGTTTTCACTTACATTGTGCTAAATAATATAAAACAGTATCACATTATAATAGAGCATTTCATTACTGCCATTACTGAAGCTTTTTAAACTGATGAATGTGGTCAATTTCATATTTTATGGATTTGTTTTCTTCCTTGTTTTATGTTTTAATTATGATTTTTAATTTTATCATGCATTTTAGTGATGTTATTCCCCTGGATGTTTATATTGGAAATATAGAATCATTTACTAAATAAAAAAATTACACAACGTTCGGTATACTAGCACAATATAATTGTTCATCCTGCCACTCTCTGCACTCTATTCTGAATGAAAGCTATCCTGGGAGTTTCAGTGCTGAACAAACATGCCAGATCAGTTGAAGGCACTTAAAACAATTTTGGATGATTTGAAAAAAAAACCTAAAAAGTTTAAACTTGATTAATACACGGATGGAAGCCTACCAGGCAATTCTAGAAATGGTAAGATACTCGGGGAAGTGAAGGGCAGTTGCAAGTCACTTCTACAAGACTCCCAACAAAACATGGGCATGTTTACATGGTCACAAGGAGTCCAACAAAGACTTTAAACACATACTGTGACAGTGGAATATGCAATTTTCTGGATCAGCTGATGTCCTCCCACATAACAAATGGTGAAGGATACTGGGAATTGTACTTCAGAATATCTGAATGGCTACAGGTTTCCCTTTCTGATTTTTAATATGAAACCATCAATCTCTTACCTTTCCCAAACCTGTGATAAGCAAGCCATCTACCTTCTCAAACTAGGTTCTGAATTCCACTCTTCCTTCCCCTCCCAGGGGATAATAATCTATCTAATCAGAGCGTTGGAAAAATTATGAAAATGGTATGTATGACGCTTGTAACACTAAAGGTATCCCAAGTATGATTAATTCTGTCAAACTATGTTTCCATTCTTCTCCACTTGGTGGAGCCCTCAATGTTGGCAAGACAATCTGGATGTCTAATCACTTATAAAACTTGTCATTTTATATTAAAAACACTAAAAACTTTTATTAGTTGTGTAAATAATGAATTAGGTTTAGTGTATTAATACCTTTTAATATGACAGGGAGAAGCAATAATGCAATTTTAATATCAATGAGGAAGGAAATTAAATTGCAGATAAGTCATACTCTTCTTGAAGACTAGTGAAACTTTCCACAGTAATCAAACCGAGGACCATTTTTATTGGTAGCAACAACTGGATTAAACTTGTTAAATTCCAATATTAGCAATTATTGCACTGATTTGGAGGAAGCTGCTTCTGTATTCCGAGATGCTAGTGACAAACAGCAGGAAGGGCTAATACTTCAATGAGGTTCATCACAATGTTACAACATATCATATTCTATCAAAATTATTACAGGAATTTATGTTATAGCACTTGCAAATTTCTCATTTGAAAATTGGTTAAATATGGCTTGTCAGTTCAAATGTGCCGAAGGCCAGCTGGAACACTGCAGATTTGCCATGATATATCATTGATTTATAAACCCTGTGGACAAAGTGATTTAAAAAGCTGTGATGGTGCAGTGGTTAGAATGTAGAATGCAGGCTAATTCTGCTGACTGCCAACAGTTCGATCCTGACCAGCTCAAGACTGACTTAGCCTTCCATCCTTCTAAGGTCAGTAAAATGAGAACCCAGATTGTTGGGGGCAATATGCTGACTCTGTAAACTGCTTAGAGAGGGCTGAAAAGAAGTGTGAAGTGGTATATAAGTCTAAGTGCTATTGACTGTTAAAAAAAATTGAACACATCAGTGAACCAACTAAGCCAAAGGAGTCTTGGACTGTTAATAATGATCAAACTCCTATCACTGTCATTTTGTAACCACCTTGCAATGACACTGCTAATGGGAAATTAATAGCATTTTCCTAGCAATTGCAAAATTGCCCCAAACAATATTTTTTCTTCTATATATGTAACAGATTGGACCTGGCTCATTAATAAACAATTACTACTATACATTTTTCTTTGATTTGAGAAAAGGCATTACTATTATAAGCAGTTACATTTTAATTTTGGATAAAACATTATTTCAATTTCTTCCTGGTCAAGAGGGATATTGATATAAAAATTTAGAAGTGCTGTGTGTTTTAGTCATAATATCCAAGAGAACTCGGATATTAGAAAATGAAAGAAGTCTTTTGTTGGAGAAGAGAACGAGGAATAACTTAAGTCTGGGTAATTTCCTATGGGGCTTTCAGCACACAAGCCATCTATTTAGAACCAAGTGTCACTGAGCTGAATGGAACACGGTCCCAAGAAATTAAACATAGAATTACAACCCTACAGACAGGAGATACTAGAATTTTGGTGCTATCTATGACCAAAGCAAGATTTCTGAGGCCAAATCATATAATAGCAGTACCATCAAAAATGTATCTTCCCACGCAATCTTTAATAAAAGCAAAATAAAGTTTGCTAGAATTTCAACCATCTTTTAGAAAAGAGTTCTCCATTCATAGACTCAAAATTTCTGAATTCTAGGTTAATATCTTTCGGTTCTGCGGTTGAGTTGATATAAACTTTAGAACTTGCTGATCAATATTACTGCTGTGCCCATGATTTAGGAATATTATAAATAAAAATAGAAGTCCATGCAAATTCATAAATGCTGGAAGATACCTTACTTAATACCTGGATATTGTCACTTACCTATCACTCACAATCCTAATTGTTGCTTATTTCTCCTCCTTTCACATTCATAAATTATAATATCTGCACATAGGCACTCATGAAGTATCTTATCTTCACTTGTTTGGAAACAATGCTAAAATAATGGTTTTACCTATACTTGTGATATTTAATGTGTAATCTTGAGATCTGGATTTAGAAAATATAAAAAAGGAGACTGAGCCTACTATCAACTAATTGATTTTTCCAGAGCCATTCATCTCCAACCTCCATTGAATGTATGCAGTTATATAATTTGCATGAAAGTTATTCCGAATGTCTTGAGCTTCTTAGGTTCTTGGTATGATTTCTGCACAGATTGCTTCTCTTCAGTTTCTTTGCTCTTTGGCTGAAGACTGAGATGACAACATTAATGTTAGATGATGCTTACATAGTTTATTAATAGATATTTATTTATAAGATGTATATCCCACTATTTCAGTATTTAAAAATAGATCTACATTTTTAATCATTGTGAAACTACTGCAATGTAACTAAGGTGATGCCTTGTGATGTTATCTGTGAATCTACGGATCTTGAGTGAAAGATTTTTGTGATCTAAGGTTCATCCAATGGGGCTCCTGAAAGCAGCCAGGAATGGGACTGGGACTTGGATCCAGGCAATGGTCAATGTCATTTTGAGGGAAGAAGTTTCAGTGGCTTTGGAAGCACTGCTCCATTCATTCAAAGACCAGCCCAACTCCTGCTCTATCTCCAAAATCCCATTCTTGGGAAGATTGTTGAGAAACTAGCAGGGCAACAACTATAAAAGGCTCTGGCGAAAATGGATTACCTGGACCCATTTCAGTTTGGTTTTAGGTCTTGATATGAAACTATTGGAAATACATTAGTTTCTCTGGCAGGACTTGGATGAATAGAGCGTAGCCATTCTTCTCCTGTTGGCCCTTTAGTTCTCTTAAGTCCGTTACTTTCTGTTCTACCTAAAAGGAGACATTGTATTATGGTGGCTTTACTTTTCAACCACCTGAGATACCCTATAAATTCAGCCAATCAAGGAGGTTAGCAGCACGGAATGGTGGGAGAGAAATTAGTCTGGGCGGCAATCTGGGGCACCTTTAGCTTATCCCAAAGGATGAAGGGGCTGTGGAGTCACATGTGATCCGTCCCATTCTATTAGGTGCTTCTAAACTAATGGAATAACCGATGGCAGTAAAGTTTAGATAATGGAGCGTTCTTATGACATAAGGAATATGATTCAGAAAGCTACTGCTACAGATAAAATGATAAAGAACAAAACATCTCCCAATTCCACGTTGCAGAAGCTAACCAGACGATAGTTGGATTTTGCTTCCATGTTAGCTGCTTCTTCAGTGGGGAATAGACTGTGGGGAGGGGAGAAGCAGAGCAAAGGTGCCACTTCCCTCCTGGCCAATCCTTTGGATCTTCTGCTTGTCCCACCTTGCCTAGAAAAGGGAGAACCTCCTTCCCAGTGGAGCGTATATTGTCCTACTGAAAAGGGGGCCACTCCCCACTTGATCACAAGCCACTGCAACATCTTTGTTTTCATGCAATGTCCCTTTTGTTGTTGATGCCTTCCTCTGGTTCCCACTCTAAGAATGAGACAGTCTTAAGACTCTCTTTGTATCCGTATTTCTGCAGTAACCCAACCCCCCAATTTTGGCACCATCCAAGGAGAGCCTCGAGCTATGTAAAATCTGTTCCGTTTTGTCATTTGTCACCTAACTTGGATAAAAGCCAGTGATCTGAAGCAGAGAGCAACATTAGTAGAATAAGGCAGGGATTGGCAACTGCGAATTTCACACAGGTATTATTTTCTGCCCACTCAAGGATGGCTAAACGGTTTTTCAAATCAAGGGTGGATAAAACCCTCAAGGGGGATAAAGGATATTTTTACCCATTCCACTCCAATCCTAAATCGAGGCATCCGTGCATAAAGTAGTCCACATTCACCCAACGCACGCCGATTATGCTAAGTACAGTTCAAACGTGCCTATTTGCATGGATAAGAGAAGGAAAGAAACACCAGCCAGTGGTTTGGGGGTTGTTTTTTTTGAACCGCACGGGATTTTCACGCCCTGCTCAAGGGGTTAAGCGCTCCTCAGCAAACCTTCGGGTGCCTTGGCTCATTAAGACTGAAGCGACCCCAGATTGCCGCCCAGACTAATTTCTCTCCCACCATTCCGTGCTGCTAACCTCCTACTCTGTTCCCGCTCAAAGAAAGAGCTCTTTGAAATCAGCAGCCCCATGTGCCTCCTCTCTCCCATCTTTTATTCTCAAACGGACCGAATCCTTTGTGCTTCCCGAGCCGGATGGGAGGAGGGAGGAGCGCTCGGCGATGACCGGCCGCCTATCTCATCCCTTCGCGAGGATGCTACTCATCATCGCCGCGACCCCCAAACCGGCGTCCCAAAGGGCTCTCCCGCCAGTCCTGGGGTGCCCAAAGAGCTCCCACTGTCCTGGAACCGCCCTCCCTCCCCCCGAAGAGGGATCGGCCAGCAACGGGCCCACCTTTTGACGAGCCATTGCCGCTTTAAGCGGAAGACCATGCTGGGCGGTGGGTTGGGTCCCTGTGCTCCCCCTCGCCTCCCCCACGTGGTCTCGGTTCTTGTGAATTTCAATCGCTAGACGGTCTTGTGTACAGACACCGGCCCCGCAGCTGAAGCGAGGGCGTCCGTCCGGAATCGGGGCTCTTCTTCACTTCACCTTCTCCCTGCCGCCTTTTCGGCAGGCTGCTGCCGGGATCTGCGACCGGCCCTCGGCAGCCACCATGAGCCAAGGCAGCCCCAATCGGGCGATCCTCCGGGCAGCGCAGCTACCGAGTCCCGTGGCGGCGGACTGAGATCGCGTCAGCCTCCAAGCTCAGCGCCAGCCGCGGGAGGAGAATGCAACGAGCAGGTTTGGCCGGGCTGGGCTCCGTGGCTGTGCTCTGGCTGCTAGGTTTGGCTTCCTTGGTGGGGCTGTGGAGCGGACGGATCCGGGAGCCGAGGACGATAGAAACGAAGTTCCCGCAGGAGCGAGGCGGCATCCAGGCAGCGCCGGCAGCACCGAGCCGTTTCCTCCAGACAAGTCGCCTCCAAACCGCCCAAAAAACTTTCCGAGCGCTGCTCACGCTACCGGGACAATCCACGGAACTCCAGGACGGGCCGGGGGAAAGCGGGCAGGAGCCGCCGCTCCCATCGGGTCGCCCTCGGCTGGACAGGCAAGGAGCCTCGGGCGCCGATGGGCACTTCCCCTTCTTTCCGGTGCGCGGCGGGGTGTTCTGGAGCCAGACGGTGGAGGCTCAGGTGCCGCCGGGCTTTTCGGCGGAGGAGAGCGCCTCGTGGCTGCGGGCGGCCCGGGAGGCGCGCGTCGTGTCGCTCGAGCGCGGCGGCTGCGGCCGCAGCTCCAACCGGCTGGCCCGGTTGTCGGACGGGAGCCGCGCCTGCGTGCGCTACGGCATCAACCCGGAGCAGATCCAGGGCGAAGCGCTCTCCTACCACCTGGCCGGGCTGCTGGGCATGCAGGAGCGGTTGCCGCCTCTGGTGCTCTCCCGGGTGGAAGCCCGCGGCGGGCAGTGGGCGGAAGTGCGCGACGAGCTGCGCGGCTCCCATTGGGCCGAGGGGGCCGTGGTGAGCCTAGCGCGCTGGGTGGACAATCTGACCGACGTGGTGGCCCCCGCCCCCTGGCAAGCTGAGGCGGGGGCGCCGGCGGCGGCGGGCCGGCGGTTGCAACCCCTGGCGGCGGGGGAGCTGCGAGGCCTGAGCCAGGCGCAGCTGGTGGAGCTGGCGCAGTGGAGCGACTTGATTCTCTTCGACTATCTCACGGCCAACTTCGACCGACTGGTCAGCAACCTGTTTAGCCTGCAGTGGGACCCGCGTGTCATGCACCGGGCCACCAGCAACCTGCACCGGGCCCCCAACGGGGGGTTGGTTTTCCTCGACAACGAGGCCGGCCTGGTGCACGGCTACCGGCTGCTGGCCATGTGGGACAAATACAACGAGCCCTTGCTGCGCTCCGTCTGCGTCTTCCGCGAGGCCACCGCCCAGCGAGTGCGGGAGTTGCACCGCCTGCGCAACGCGGCGTCCGAGCTGCTCAGGCTTTACCGGACTCGGGAGCCCCTGGCCGAGTTTCTCGGCTTCCTCTCCGACCAGCAAGCCCAGATGCTTCAGGAGCGTATCGACTTTGTCCACAAGCACATTTTGCACTGCAAAGCCAAGGCCGCCGCTCCGTGATGCCCTTCGGCTGGCTAAACCGTCTGGATTTAGGAGACTCGGAAGAGATTCAAGAATGAGGAGAAGGGCGCCTGAAAAGGGGCGGAGGTCTTTCCCTCTGTTCAAAGGCCTGGGTGGGGGGTCAATATCCGTAAAGGAAATCAAGGCTGGAACTCACTTGGAGGTGGACAGGAGCCCCTCCATACTGAGATTTCACAGAGGAATATGTGGCAAGCCCAGCTAAAAATGAACATGATTCAGAGTTTTGTTTGGTGAGGATGAATAGCCAGTAGCTGAACTAATTGTCAGATAGTTTGGTCCTGGAGTCTATCTGCAGAATGTGATCCTTTATCTGACACTCCTAGTGTAAGTTCGCTGCCAATTTCATTCCTGTTGTGACTGGGAAGGCCTGGATGTTTGAGAGAGATGCACTCACATGGCCTTCTGCACTGTGGGAACCTCCTTTATTACATTGAACCACATCTTGCACCATGCCCCAGCCAGTATGTTGGCTGAGGGTGATAGAAGTTGTAATCCTGTTCAACAGGAGGGTGACATATTACAGCTGGATTAAAATGTCATAACCCCCCTTTATTCAGTATTAGACGTAACAATGCTCCATTCTACCCTTGATCTGCACTATTGCCTATTACAGAAAAGGTCAAAAATATCTTCCCAGTCTGGTTTTTGTCACAGTTGCTATGAACATGCTGAGAGTAGCCAGGAGTTAAAAACATAGCTGATATTAAGAGATTATTCATGTCTTTGATATAATTCATACATAAAAATTAGTTTCCTCGGTCCACTGTGTCATTTCCCTTCCGGATGTTAAGAACTTCTCTTAACAATTACAAATTAAAAGGTCCTGTAAAAAAGTTATGGCCAGCCTTTGAATAAACCACTTTGTCCTTCTTGGGGGCATCAATCAGTACATGTGTTTGTCACACCCTTTTTCAAAAAAAACCTCCACATAACACCCTTAATTTATTATCTAGATACTGTAGCTCCACTTACACAACAGCATTTTTCAGTGAATTTCAAGCCAGCATGGACAACAAAAAACTTATAAGTGTGCGGAAAGGACACTTTTGTTAACATCTTTTATCTCTTAATTGTGAGAAGCATTTGGCAAAAAATAAATAAAAGTGGTTCCACGACATTTCTGTTTTATATGTAACCCACTACTGTATAATAAAATGGGAGGGATTTCCAGGTTTATAGTATTGTCAATGTAGTAAATTTTGATGCATTAATTTGGAGATGGGAAAAATCAGTTTCTTGCACTTTACTTTCTTTTTATATATACATATATATATATACACACACACACACAAAATCTTGTTATTTAAAAATGTCTGCATTTTAGGTACACAATATACGTTCTTAAGCCTTTCTGTAAGATACTAAAGAACTGGATATTTCAGTAAAGATGTGTTCATGTTTTACCTCTTTTGTATCCAAATTTTGGATTTTATTGTTCTATGAAGTATTCTTTTCTTCTTCCAGATTTAGAATGAATATCTCAGCCCAATAGAGTTAGTTGATAGAGTTAGTTATTCCACACAGCAGGGAGAAGAAACCTGGCATATAGACCTGTTTTTGTAGATGGATTTCCTGTATTAAACTATTCAAAATCAGATGAGCATCACAGGCAATATAACACATACATCTTGTAGATTTTACTGGTCTGTATAAGTGTCCTTCCACATGTCCTCCCCAAGAAAATAATTATTCTAGTTTGATTTGATTCTATCAGTTCAAATTTCAGCACAGCTTACTCTTGACTGTTTCACTGGTGTAAAAATCTTCCTTCAGAACTATTAAAACACTCTACTTCTGACTATGAGCAATTTTCAACAGCTGTTAATTTCTTTTCCATTTTGGTTTCTGGCAAATGAGTTACCAATGAAAAACCTCTGCCAAGAATAATTTAGGACTTTGTTTTAGCTCAGCTTCTTTTGACTGTGGTGGTAGTATCTACAGAAGCTGAAATTAAAATTATTTTTGCTTTTGCTAAGGTTTAGTGCTTTAATCCAGCACTTATGAATGAAAATTCCATCTTTTTCATGACAGTCCTCTGAATTTTGATGAATTAGCTGATGACATTTCTTAGATATTTTTGAATATGCATATGCTGGTGTGGTCTGATAACTTATGTTGTGTATCAGAAACAATATTGGGATTCAGATCTTTTGATACTTTGAAGAAACACTTCTGTACAAGCGAAAGCAGAGGGGGAAATACAGTTTTAATTTCCTACCAGCTTTAATCACTTCATTGCATCTAGAGCATATATAGTGTTATAGATCAGAGGCAGAAAGCATTCTGTAAGAAAGTTGAATAAGTGTGCAGAACATAAGTTATGGAGTTCTTTGCAGTTCTTCACCTGTAGTGGCCATAGTTGGTATGTATATTTTTATCTGTGTATAGAAGCATTTCTATTCACACCTTGCAGGATGTATACCCTGGGAAGCACAGGAAGGTTGTGTATATGCTTTTCTAGGTCATGTGACCAGGAGAAATGTGAGCCCGAAAATTTTTTGGTGACAAAAGTTTCTGCAGAAAACAAAAATGGTTTTTCAAAATAACTGGAAAGTTATTCATCATTTTCTTTCCCCCAC
>JANHFO010005418.1:22068-34184 GCA_032468095.1 Pareas carinatus
AATAAGAATCGTTTGTATAGTAAACCTTTCTGGAATATTTTCCAGTTCAAGTTTTTTCTCTGTTGACCAAGAGCAGAGAACTTAAAATGGATCTGTCAGCTACATTCTGATTCAGTGCTTCTCCTGTAGAGGTGAAATAAGTGGCTTTTTTCCTTCTGGAATGTTTTTCTCTGAAGCTTCCCAACATATTTTACCCATTTTTCAACTCCTTTTTGCCAGCTTCTCCCCCCAACACACACACACACACACACAATGTGCTACCATTCTGCTACACTTTCACACAGTTAATCCTGTTGACTGCTGGACAGAATCCCGAGCTCCTTTACATAACTTCTGTGTAATATTTCCTTAGGTTGGAAAGAATAAAAGGTTCTTTCTATGGCTTTGAGTGAATTGCAGTTTTTTAAAAAGCAGTTTTTCAGTGGTGTGATCTGTTTGAAACTTTGTGATCATAATTCCCTCAGAAAACAAAAATGTGGTGTTTGTAAACAAGTGCACCACATCTGAGAAGCAAAATTCTGGACAATCTCTAGATGGGTGGCAAAGAGTTAAAACTTTGGTGTATTTCTTTTTGACTATTTTAGCAGAAATTCATATTTTTGCAGCCTTTCTGCAGTAGTCCCGTTAAATACTGGACCTTTGCGTTCTTAACTAAGTTGTAATCTCTGAGGGAGATGGACAGTTTGGAAATATGAAATATATATAAATAAATAATCTTCAAATGCTGCAACTGCCCTAGAAGGCTCTTTCCCTCCACAGCTTCAATTGACAAGGTTCTTTATTTAACTCTTATTTATAGCTCATCGCTTTTTATCACTCAGCACAAAGCACAAGCTCCCATGTGGCTTCTTTTGCCATTTACATGATAATATGGAATTTAACTGTGTAATTTTTTTAGCGTGTATGTCAGCATGAGTTTTGTAGCTTACTCAGTTGCAGTGCCTCAGACTCTTTCACCTAATGAAAATACATTGAAATAATATAGCAGCGGCAGCGTACATTTAAAACCATCTGTAAAGGTAAATGGCAGTGCCGTAAACATCCCAATATCCTTGTTTAGGCATTCTGGAAACTCAACTGGATCATGGCTTTGGCAGCTTAACAGATCATTCATCTTCTTTGCCGCTGTCAAAATTAAGTCTCAGATAATTGTACCTTTCCAAAAGAATCATGGGCATCTGATGATTGGTGACTATTTCAAATGATATGCCAACAGTAAGTTCAGAAATGAGGGGCTACTGGAAAGCAGAGAAAAAAGAGGGGAAAAGTTGCAAACTGGAAAAATGATTTCATAAAGGACGATAAAAGGCTGGAGTATAGATTCCAAAATATGAGTGATTTAGTTCAGACAGTTTTTAACCATGAGTTACAGAATAAGGAATATCCTAGAATGCTCATAGCATGAAGCTACAAATCATCATTTACAACCATAATGGGATACTGAGCCAAAACCTAAACAATCTAGAGTTATATTCATTTTTTCCCACTTGGTTCCTGTTTTCTATGGTGGTTCCATTTAGTTTTATCTTAATGTTTCATTTGGAAATAATTGATCTTTCAGTTGAACAGCAATAGCATTTAGACTTACATGTCACTTCATAGTGCTTTACCCTCCCTCCAGTTCGTGGACTGACACTGGGCCACAGCATGCCAGCAACCAGATTGTACAAACAAGCCAAGCCTCTTTCACAAGATGCAGGCAGTGTGCAAAACCACGCTCCCTCTGGTCCATGGAAAAAACTTTTTTCATAGAACCGGTCCCTGATGCCCAAAAGGTTGAGGGCAGGGGGCATCGCTGCTTTACATCATTCTCTGGGTGGTTTATAAAATCAGTATATTGCTCCCAACAATCTGATTCCTCATTTTACCGACTTTGGAAGGATGGAAGGCTGAGTCAACCTTGAGCTAGTCAAGATTGATTTCCAGGCTTGCAATACTGCATTCTAACGGCTGCACCACCAGAGCTCCTATAAAACTGAGGTTTCATGAGGTCCATTTATATTCTGTCATCAGATTTCAGTGGGACTCTTGCATTCCTGAATATTCCTGCCTCCCCAGATTTTTTCTATTTAGAAAACTAGAAGGAAAAAAATAGTTCTAGCCTAATGTTCTGTATCACAAGCTTACTGTAGATCTGTGTAAACTCTGATCTTGGCTTAGTTCCTCTGACTTCACAGTCTTAGATATTCTAAAGTTACCAATGAGCTTATGCAGTTTTGTGCTCAGAGAACAACTTGAGCAGCAGAAGTGTTGCTTCCAGGGCAAAGACTTTCAAGAGACTTGGTGACAATGGGCACAATTTAATCAACTGTTTTCAGCAGCTCTTAGATAACAAGCAGGCAAAATAGGGCAAGTGGCTTTAGCCTTACTTATCTTTGGATTTATCTTAACACTGAATTAGAAACATTCTTCATTCTGCAAAGGCCCAAATAGCAGATTTTAAACAAGAGTTGCATTGCATTCCAATTTACTTTTATAAGGCTAGGTCCTAGTTACTTGTTGCCGTTTCCCCATATTATTTAGTAGCAGAAAGTAAAACAATAAAACATCACACATGAAGCTAGATTCATCAGCAGTCTTACAATTAAAAATGTATAGAAATGCATTCTGAATCAATCTGTGAAATTAACAATATTGCAAATGGCATTGCCATGATTAAAACAGACTGAATGCTGCAGAAAAATGCTATATATATATATATATATTGCATAATACATCTATTCCAGGATCCTATATCTCAATTCCTTTCCTACACCCAGTTTTCTCCCAAACAAGAAGATAAGTGGCTTCATTTTAGTAAGCCAGTAATTACTTTGACAGACCATAGCAGAACATATCAAGTACAAGATTTTTTTAAAATCCTTTTCACAAGGAAAGCAAGAGCAATATATCGGTTGCATTTTACTTTTTTTAAAAAAAGCCTCAATTTTCCAGTCTTAACTTCCTCAGAACTGGAGGATGTTAAAAGGGGCTGAAGCAAAGAAGGCCAATAGTTTTGCCTCTAGTATGTAGTTGAATAAAATTTATGGTTTAGCACAATGGGGCAGGATATACACATTTAAGTCATCATTTGTTTGACTACAGCTTCTTAAACTACAGTTTGCTGTATTTACACCTTTGCTTATATGCATATCAAATGTTTAAATAAAAACATTCTCTGATAAATACATAAAAATGAAGCATTGTGAAATCATCTACCTACAATTTTTTATTGAAATCATTTTGTACCAATGTCTACATACATGCACTTGTGCTAAACTGCAAGTTCTTTAACTCTTGTTTATTAAGTATAATTATTCATTTCACATACTATATCATAAATTATGGTTTACAAGCCACAATGACTTGGACTTGCACAAAATGCTTCAACAAAACCATGCAAACCACAATACAGGCTTAGGTGATGTAGGAACTCAGCCAATGCATACAACTTACAGTCTAATTTTTAAAGTTGTTTTTAATTTTGGAGAGGAAATGTTTCTAACCTGAATTTAATACCCCCCCAGTATTGGTGCCAAAAAAATTACATGGTTCTTTTCATGAAGTAAAAGTAATTTTTGATATAGTGATTTCACTTTTTTAAAAAAACAACAGACTTTGGAACAAGAGATAAAAGATTTTCTTATCCCCTCCTTGCTGACATATAATAGGTGTTGGGATTTTAGCATCCCCAAAGCAATAGGTACAGTTTAAGATTCTGGTTATGCCCCAAAAAGTATTTTTGGCATATGAATTGTTATTTGCTGGACTATCAATCTCTGATAATTTCTGCTGATCCTGCAATATCAGTTGTCATCTAATGGGATCTAGGCAGTATGCCTTCTCAGTTGCAACCCCTACCTTCAGGAATGGCATTTCCACAGATATTTGTATGGCTCTCACTTTGATGATGTTTAGAAAATCTCTGAAAATCTGGTTCCCAAACCCTGTGGCAGCAATTCCCCAGAATTGGGTATAGTTTCTGTTGAATGCTTATGGGATTTTTAAAGTCAGATTCCCCCCCTAAATATTTATGACCTTATACTGTTATTATTTTCACCCTCTTTTAAAATGTTAAGCCACCCTGAGTCCTATGGAGTGTTCAATTTTAAAAATTTAATTACATTTTTTACCAAATTAAATTAAATGATTAAACAGACTACTCATGGAGATGTGTCCCAGTAACGAAAAGAAAAGGGATGCAGAAGAGGTGAAAAAAAGTTAATCTCCCTACATTCTTTTTCTTTAGCCATACAAGGAATTCTTTATCTTTTAAAAACCCAGTGGAAAGAGGTTCTCATTCAACATGGAGCAACTGAATAGTCTCTTTCAATTGAAGAAAACCTAGGGAGCGAAGACTGATTGGTTGCATGAAACTACAGTCTCTCACTCTTCAGTAGCACTACACATGTTGCTAGAAGTGATAGCTTATAAAAGGAATGTAATGAGCCTCAGCAGATAATTAATTTAGTAATAGAGTGCAAGAGGGAACAGATAATTGAGATTAGTAGTAGATTTACATCTCCTGCACTGATAATGACATTCAAGAGATGCTAAAATTGGGGACTGAAATAATGTGAAAAGTGCCAATGCTTTTCCCACACCCCCAAATCTTAAAAAACTCTGCCATAGGTGAGTTAATCCATGCCCTTGCTCAAATTCCAAATGCAAAATCTTTCCCTGGCATGAAAAACAAACATGTCTGTTTTGTTGTTGCTTTTCTGAGGAATAAAATCATAACGTTCTCTCTGTTTCTAGGATTTATCTTTATCCTGTCCCTAAGGTGGGTGATACAAGGAAGAGGAATGGCATCAAAATGGGGAAAACAACATCTGGATTAAGCCAAGTTGAATGGATCCTGAACCAAAGATGAATGAGAATCCCACTGCGCTATTTTTGTCATGTCTGCAAAAGAATAGTTGATTGTCAGTAGTTTTATATCGTTTTGTTATTCAATCTTGAAAAAATGGTAATAGCGTTGTTCAATAAGTTCAAGTGGCTAAATTTGCATGTTATTTATTTATTGCCAATTATGAACAGAATCTGACAGACTGGAATTGGCTAAATAACAGGAAAGCAGCAAGTCAAGGTAATAAAGAACAATGGATACCCATGCTCAAGGATTTTAGGGGTTTAGTCCAAGAGTCTGAGGGTTGTGTCCAATTGCACATATTTTAACCTATATCTTCCAGTGAGATGGGTGTCAAAACAAACAAACATTAATTTTTTACATTAATGTTTCCAAAATTAGGAATGAAGACAACTCTTGTCATAGAATGGATTGTCAGAGTCTTTTCTCCTGAATTTGAAGCAAGTAAGTTTCACTGTAGAAAACGAACTCTCACAGTAAATCTAGTGTACTAACTTGAGTCACAGGGCAATATATCAGAGTTTCTGGTCTTGCATTCAGAGGGTTTCTAATCTTTACTAGTAGCTGGTGTCTGGAGGCTGTGAGTATCTGGATGGCTTTGACTGAATCCTGACAAGAATTTTGGTTTTGTGTCCTTTTATTCTAGGCTGCATCTTTATCTCTGGTGAAGGTTTGGATTGCAATCTGCATGCAATCTGGGGGTCTTCCTAGACTCACAACTCCTGCTTGAGAAGCAGATGGCACTCATAGCTAGCAGAACATTTGCACAAATTTGTTTTGTGCACCAGTGTGCCCATTCCTGGATCTAGGGGCCTATTCACAGTCACTCATCTCCTAGTCAGCTTCAGGTTGGTCTATTGCAATGAACTCTACATGGGGCTGCCCTTGAAGTTATACGGAAACTTCTGCTGATACAAAATTCAGCATTGCGAACAGTTATGTGTGTTTCTGTTACACACTTTTGCATGTTACAACTCTGCTGTGTTGGTTACCAGGTTTTTTCCCCCAAGGTCCAATTCAACGTGCTGGTGTTGGCCTTTAAAATCATACATGGTATAGGACTGGGTTATTTAAGGAACCACCTCTTCCTGATTTTAACTGCCCACCCCGCAGATCCAACAGAATGAACAAGTTATATGCTCCGTCATCTAGAGAGAGACCTTTGGCAGACCCTAGGCAGTGGATTTTTTTTTCTGCTGTGGCAACTGCATTGAAGAATCTTCTCCCAGAGATGAAATCAGTCTCATCACTCCTGAGCTTTTGAAGGACCTCCACATCCAGGTTATGCTAGCAGACTTGGGGATCCCAGAGGACAGGTGAACTTGGGAAATGATTCCATTATTATTAACATCTAAAATCTATTATTTTCTTGTTTAGTTCTGCTTTTATACTTTTGATTTATTAATAATTATTGTATAATGGTTTCTAAGAAGTGATTGCCTTAGAGTTAGAGGTAGTTGAGATAGTTGCATTTTTAATAAAATGAGTCAGAATTCCCTGTAGGAAGACTTCTTTTAAATTTCCACTCATATTTGCACTGAATTGAGGATGTTCTAAGACAAAAAATCCTCGTTCTTCTTACAGCCTATACTACAAACTATACAGTGTTGCCTTCAGGCTTGTGCAGTGTTGCATCTCATTTTTGTCAGCAGCAATAACATTTTTTTCTAAAAAAGGGAACACAGCTGGGCAACTATTTTTTTCATTTAAAAGCAGCTGCATGCACACATACCATCTGGTTTGATCAAGCTAATCAGGTAGCATTTTGAAGTACAGATTATATGTTACAAATCTTCCTCTCTTTGTCTGACACACATGATTATGAGAAGGGGCTCATGCTAGATGGTTCATTGTGCTGGGTGGTCTCTCCCACTTCAATCCCAATGTCCTGTCCTGATAGTAATGTTGGGTATATAGATGTCAACAGAATGGGTTAGGAAACACAGCAGAGGAGCGGATTGTGAAGAAGGTAGAAATTTCAGAAATTGCTAAATTGACTTATTTAATTAGGGGAGAAACAGCAACTACTTTTATAGAAGATTGGAAATCCTTTATGGACTTTTTGGTGAAAATTGATAAAAATGAAATGATGATTTCTGGATTTGTTGATTTAAAAAGGCTGTATAGAAGAATTACATTATGTAATTTTAAAGAGGGAAACTATTAAGTGCATCCATATCTGCTGTAAAGAAGATTGCAAGTCACTTCTTTAAGTATCTTTCTTTGCTTTCTATTGTTTTCAACACTTTTTCTTTCTTTTTCTTTCCTAGTTCTATATTTTTTGGGTTTATCTTTTAACTTTGTAAATAATTTCTTTAATACATGTTTCTTGTAATATATTTCTTTAATAAATACTTCTTTTACCATACATAAAGGGTGAAGAACATTGAACTCAATGTCCTAAATGACTTCTCCTAACTTTTGGAATTCCTGATTCTATGAAATTCAGGAATTTGCACTGGAAATGCCGATAATTTCTCTAGAGCAGTAAATAGTTAATATGGCTGATACTGGTTCTAGTTACCATACAGTGATTAGCTTTGAAAAAGCAACAGAAATATTCTTTTGCTGGCACACATCTGGTGGTTATGCGTTATAAAATAAAGCTTCCCACTCACTGTCAAATATTAGAGTTTTGTACAATGTAAGGTTTCATTCTCTGCTTCACTTGCAGCAGTGACTGAGGAATGAAAGAGCAGTCTCTGTCTGCTGTCAGCCACAAGACATTGGGGATATGACAAACACAGTTGTCATTCAGAGACCCAGGCCATAGTCGTATATATGTTTTTATGAATTGCTGTATCATTGGCTTTTATTTTCAGAATGTACAAAAGGGGTTAGTAATCATCTACAGGCTCATAAAAAACAATTACTTTTCTTGAAATCAATCAAAACTACAAGCAAGGAAAAGCAAGTTCAGCCTGGGAAAAAATGCAGCATGGTATTTTCTGGTTTCCACATGCGTTACTAAAGATTTCATGTAAAGCTTTACATTTGTGATAAAATAAGGGACCAAATCTCATCGTGTACAAATCAGCTCAGCATTGTTTCCTCTGAAGGCAGACTATCAATAGCACAAGTAATTAATTAGGAATTTAGGAATCATTGACATCCTGAACAGGAATATATATATATATATATTCATTTTAACAGAATAACAGAGTTGGAAAGGAGGTTTTCTAGTCCAACCTCCTCTTCAAGCAGGAGACCACTATACCATTTCAGACAAATATTTGTCCAATCTCTTTTTATAAACCTCCAGTGTTGGAGTATTCATAACTTCTGGAGGCAAGTTGTTCCACTGATTAAATGTTCTACCTGTCAGTAAATTTCTCCTTAGTAATAGGTTGCTTCTCTCCTCGATTAGAGTCCATCTATTGCCTCTTGTCCTGCCTTCAGGTGCTTTGGAGGACAGATTGACTCCCTCTTCTTTTTGGTAGCCTCTTAGATATTGGAACACTACTGTCATCTCACCCAAATCCTTCTTTTCAGGAAACTAGACATACCCAATTCCTGCAACCATTCGTCGTTAGTTTTAGCCTCCAGTCCCCTAATAATCTTTGTTGCTGTTCTCTGCCCTCTTTGTAGAGTTTTAACATCTTTTTTATACTGTGGTGAGCAGAACTGGATGCTATATTCCAAGTGCGGTCTTACCAAGGCATTATAAAGTGGTATTGACACTTTATGTGATCTTGATTCTATCCCTCTGTTAATGCAGCCTAGATTTGGTGGCTTTTTTTGGTGACGGCAGCAAGTTGCTGACTCATATTTAAATAATTGTCCACTAGGACTCCAAGATCCCTCTCACAGCTATTACTATTGAACCATGTATATCTGTACATTTGGATTTTCTTGCCTAAGTGTAGAATCTTACTTTTCTCATCATTGAATTTTATTTTGTTAGATAGGGCCCAGTGGTCAAATATTTCAAGATCCTTCTGTATCTTTAGGCTGTTTCCTGGAGCATTGGCTGTCACCTGCAAATTTGATGAGTTTCCCTTCTATTCTCGCCTTTAAATTGTTTATGGAGATAAGAATACAGAGCCTAAGACAGAGCCTTGTAGTATCCCACTGCATACTTCCCTCTGTGTAGATGAAGTTCCATTAAGGACTACACATTAAGTAAGTTTGGTCAACCAATTACTAATCCATCTGTTGGTGACATTTTTCTATTTTACCAGATAGTAGGTTGTGTTCTACCTTTTCAAATGACTTAATGAAGTCCAAGTAAATTATATATACAGCATTTCGCTGGTGCACTAATTTAGTCACATTGTCAAAGAATGTAATAAAATGTTTCTGGTGTGATCTGTTTTTGACAAAAAGTTTGTTTCTATCATATTATTTCCATTGTATAAATATTAGTATATTGTTTCTATGGAGAAATATTGCAAAACTAAAAAGATATTACCATATAGCTTTTATTCATTTTTTCTTTATTGGAAGCAACTTTTTAAAGCAAACCCTGAAAAAAATAATTAGCATTAAGGTACACCAATTAGTCTTTCTGTTGTGCCAGTCATTTGTCATGGTCCTTTTTGAGTTCTCTGTCCCATTTAATTTTTCAAAAGAAAATATTTTAATTAAGAAAATCAATACATGAGAAACTGGCATTAGCTTCTACCATCATGTTGTTTTGCAGCAAAGCTTTTGGGTTCCAGATAGGTCTTTTCAGATCCTGAGAAGACTAGATTGCTTTCAGGATTTTTAAAAGATAGCTATAGCCACCCATAGACCTGTTTTATTTTATTAAATGTATATGCCACCCGTCTCACTATAGATCTTATTCAATTTGTGAATTGACCCACTACATCTTCACAGAATTCCACATGTTCCTGTGCTTTTCCTGTCCACTAAATGAACTATTATTTAAGTAGACAACGTTCCTTCTCTACCATTCAAAGACTCAAAAGATAAGGAAAGGGATTGGCAGGATGAAAGACATAACTTTGATTATTAGTCCTGTTGTCAGATGGATGGGAATATTATGCTGAAATTTTCACTGCAATTATTCTCTGCCTACATTGACCTGCTCCTTCTGTCCTCAACTTCTACCATTTTTCATTCTCATTTTGCTTTCTGTTCATAAATTCAAGTTTCATCTACTTCTTTGTGTCACAGTAAAATGATTTAGAAGCACTTCTGATCACTGAGAGAGATAAATGTGGAGTCCCAAGTGGCCTCTTTGTGGCAGCTTTCTGGGGTCCCTTATCTTGCCAACATCATCCTTTGGGGACAGGAAATGCTTGAAAATATCATGCAACTCCCAAAAGAAGGTTGACATAATAAAAAATGAAAATAAAGACAACCCTTAAATCTAGAGAAAAATGCAAAGCCAAGCCTTCACATTGGGGTCCTTACTAGTGCAAAAAATATTAGGGTCACTTTCTAGATCTGAAAGATTTACTACCTAATTGTGTTTCCCATCTTCTATTCTTTGAGCAAGATGGTTCCTCAGACTGACTTTTTTGATAGTGAGAACCGAAAGATAGATGGAAATAGGCAATTGTATCTAACTTGAAAAGTTTTACTTGATTAGTTAATTATAACTAATGTAGATATTTTATGGAAAGCCTGCTACAAAATTAGTTTTTACACTTTTAAAATAATCTATAAATGGCATTACTTCATCCCTTAGAGATTCCTTTTCTGTGGAAAACAGAAAGTTCTAAAATAGAAGTGAGATCCTGTGGAGCAGATGGCACATATTATTAATGTTTTTCCCGAAACGCCAGTCTCCACCCCCATCATCAGCAGGGAGCCAGAATTGTGTGATTTACTAATCAATGCATAGTTAGTATTACCTCTGGCCCGACTAATTATGCACAAGTGGAGATGAAAGTTCTCATTCAAGGCATGTAAAGAGGTAGTAACATCTCACAATTTACCCCAAAGCAGCCTAGTAACATATGTTCATTGGGAAAAGAGTATCATTCAATTCTTTTGTGAAAAATTAGGTATCAGAGAGACTAATCTTGCTGTCTTGAAATGAATATAATAGTCTTGGCAGAGGCAGTGTATTGTACCCAAGATTTCTGAAATTTACATTTTAATTTTATTTTGAGGGAAAGCGCAATGCATCAGCAGCAAGTTTAAGGGACACCTGAGGTGTTACCAGAATGCACTTTTCTTTCAAGAATCCTCTCAGGATGACTTCAAGACAAGATGAATCTTCATTTTTGGCCTGTTTTGTTTCCCTAAACTACCATAGTATTTATTGGTTTTTCATAGTTATAATTTTACTATTATTATTTATTGGGACAACAAGATTGCCTGTTTCATAATATCTGAAAAATAATTTTCTTTATCTTATTTTTCTCAGGACAGTTCTTGAGCAGGTAACTGTCTATCCTTTCTTTTGTCTTTTTTAATATATCAAACAGAGTTTCAGGCAATTTAATTAAAGCTACTCAATGATTTAATGCATGGCTTGTTATTAAGCAATGATTACTAACTAGGGCCAAGTTCAATATTAAGCTTTACATACATCAAAATTTGACACGATCCAAAACCAAGGAACCTGGTTAAGGGGGGGGGGAGTGATTGGAATGTAATGAGTTTCTTGACTGGTGGTGAATTAAACCTGGTTCCATAACAGATACATTGTGGAACATGCAAATATGGAAATCCTGACATCCTGACAATTAATCTATCTGTTGGCCTTGCATTGCATTATAAGAATTCTTAAATGGCCTTGACTATACAAAAAATGGCTTTTCTGATGAAGAAAAAAAACTCAGAGTTGGTCTATGGATGAAGGCCTTCCTTAAATAATGTTAATGCAACTTTTCAAGTGCCTGTCAGCTATTGAACAAAAGATCTTGCCTAGTGACTGACAGCTTTCACACTCGTTTGTGATATACATGAATCTGCAGAATGTCAAACTTTCTGGGAATATACAAATAGAAGGCTGACAGACTGCATTTCAGCTACTGTAAAAGTGTAAGTTTTAAAAAACTGTTTGAAGCATAAGATCGAAAGCTTAAATTCTTAACAGTGCAGTACTACCTTTCTTTTTGTACTAAATTCCTCATGTACAAGAAAACAAAACTTTTTGTCAACTTTCATTGACACTGAATCAAAGCTGTGGGTTTTGTTTCCTTTAGATTCATTTCCTTTAGAATAAACACCATGATTACAGGTAGTCCTCAAGTAAAAAACATTTGTTTAGCAGTGACTGGTCTTTTCACTTACAACAGTTGCAGCATCTCTGGAGTGATGTGATGATGATTTTGGCACTTGGCAACTGTTTTGCATTTATGACCGT
>JANHFO010005418.1:51397-65691 GCA_032468095.1 Pareas carinatus
TGAAATTCCACATATTGTAAGCTATTGTTTTGTACGTTATTGACCAATAAAAACTTTTTCTATTAAAAAAAAGAAGAAGTAATAATGCTTTTAGACATAACATTATATCCATAGTTTAACAAATTGCATTCTGATGAACCACAGACTAGCTAATCATTTGTTCCAGCTTGGAAAATTAGGTTGAGTTACATCATGGGTAAGTGTGCCAGTATATAGGTCAAAAATGTCAGATTTTTGCTGTAATGCTAGGTTAGCTATCATACATTCCTTCATTGTGAAAATGAGCTTTCTATCACTAAGGAAGTTTTACAACTGCAGTGTGTGTTTTTTTCTTTGCAAGACCAGAAAAGGGAATTATGAGAGTCATCTGCTACATCTATTAAAGGATTCAGCTTTAATTACTTTGAATTTTAATTACTGCAAAATAGATCCATGGACTTTGTCATAATTATGTAGTGCATAGAATTAAAAAGCACTACCATTACGGTAGTACATGGCATTGAATTAACATAATTGAGTCTGCTTATAATAATTCAGTGCTTCCCAAACCTGGGTAAATTACTCAAAATTGGATAAAAGTGTTTTTTCCTTTGGTAAGACTTTCTGATAAGAGATTTTGAGTAACGATGGAAAAAGTTGGGATGTACTGTTCTAATCTTAGATGCAAACAATTTTTTTTCTCTTTTGACATTTCAAAACAAAGTAAATGTGATGACCTGGTCCTCTATTACTGTAATACATCGATTACAAGATACATGTTTTTTCATATTTTGGTGTCTTCGTATTCATGGTGCGTCCTATATCCGATGGCGTCTTACCAGAGTAATGTTTTTTTTATTATTTCTAATAGAAAAATAAGGGTATGTCTTATAATCAGTGGTGTCTTATAATCAATGTAATACGGTAGCTTACTTTAGGTTTCCCCCCCCCCCATGAATAAAACTGAATTTATATAAGTGGCACTACCAAATTTTAAAGTACAACACCATAGTGGAACTCCAGATCAGCTATCCAATGACACAGTGCTACTCTAAACAGGGTGAGATGATGTTCCAGATGTGATGTTACTAGAAATTCCATCCATTGATGTCTGGGGGAATTCCAAAACACATCTGGATAGTACCAGGTTTGAAAATGCTAGATTTTTAAAAACATAGTTTAGACCTATTGTTAAACTTGCTCTCTCTCTCTGTGTGTGTGTGTGTGTGTGTGTGTTTTTCTTCCATCCTTTCTATAGCTGGATCAGGGAACCATATATGATTCTCCCATTTGTCATCACCAAACCATGTAAGGTAGGAAAGACCGAGAGACAGAGATTGGTCAAGAAAAATTTGAAAAAAGTAATATACATGAATTGTCGATTAATAATTAGCTGAATTTGTGTGAATGGGATCCACCATTTAGCAAAAACATGTTTTGGGGTTCGCAGCTTGAAAAAAGTTGAAAGCCTCTGGGCTAGTATTTTCCAACCTGGTACTATCCAAATGTGCTTTGGAATTCCCCCAGACATCAATGGATGGAATTTATAGTCACAACACATCTGGAACATCATCTCACACTGTTCAGAACCTTACTTTGTCATTGGATAGTTGATCAGGAGTTCCACTATGGTGTTGTACTTTAAAATTTGGTACTGCCTCTTAATGATAACTTGGAAGGTACTTTTTTATACTACATTGATCTGATAGAAAGATGATGAAGAAAAGAATTTTGCTACGGTCAGTACATAGAACCATATTTTTCACTTGTCCATGATAAAGCAGATTAACATGTTAATAATAAATATTTCTGATCCTGTAGGTTCCATAAGTTAGTATGTGACATGGAAAATTGCATTGCAAGATCCTTGAAAAACAATGGATTGGCAGACCATGTAAAAGTTTTACTTGTGTTGATAAGGGCAACTCCTAAGATCGGAAATCATTTCTATTTATTGTTGGTTGAAACTTCTATTGATATACAGTATAACTCAATTTACCAAGGTTTGCAGAATATGTATTCATTAAATTATTGGTTTGCTTCTCCTGGAAGGTAATAACATATTGTATTTAACTATTTGATAAATAGCTTACACATCCCTTTTATCTTTTTTAAATAGGAATCGAAATGAAAACCATAATGAAAATAGTGAAAGGAACAACTAATGAGGATAACAGATAAAGGGCTCTATTAGTAATAGCTATTGCAGTGGATTGCAGGTTTACCACTCCTCCAATTCACTGCAAACAAATTGTAGTGAGAGCATATTGATAAAATGGTAAAGTTTGCTTCTTAATGGAAAGAGTTTAAATATGGTAGGCATGAGCATGCTATAGGAGTCCTCAGATGATCAATAAACCATCTGAATAGGGTAACTGCAGTTATGTTTATTTGGACCTACATTGATTTCAATGGAACTTTTAAATAGCCTTTTGGAAAGAAAAGTTAGAAAATATTCAACAAGAAGCTTTCTTAAGTCATTGTTTTATAATTTGATTATGTTTTTTTTTACTTTCAGCCACAGTATATCTCAAGTCCATATGGATAGGCAGACAAGTAAAAATGTTTGCGGATAATTGACTTTTATAGATTAGTTTGCGATGCTGCAATAATCTTGTGGTAAATAAGATTGGCATTATTTTTAGATGTGGTAATTGAACGATCTTCTGTAGAGTCTGGAGCCATATAAGCTACTTAGGAGTGGAACATAATCTGACCTACCCACAGTTTGAATTCACCATGAGTTAGCATCATGTATCAGATAAATTTCTCAGGTAAAGAATTTTGTGATCAGTGGTACTAAACATTAATTTGCGATATGCATGCATCCATATTTATGTGCCTGCTAAGAACACAGCTGAATCTGTACCCTTCTGAGAAAGATTAACATTGTGTTTACCATGCAAATTATGAGTTTTTCTAAAAAGTATATTGTGACTGCATTTGATGACCTTGGAAGCGAGGCATGTATACATATTGATAAAGAGTTTACTTCAGCCTGCAAATCACACTTTGTCACACTTGCAAATATTAATTGAGCACAAGTAGCATAATATTGACTCCACAGGATTCAATATGTAGCGTTTCAAGGCTTTCCAGATCTTCTATTCTCTTCTTTGGAATTGTCTGTATTTTCTTATCAGCTGCCAGGCAACATGCAGCGAAGAGGAGACACCCCTGCTTCCTTTTTTATACATCTCCACGAAATCAAAGTGCAGCTGATAAATCTAATTTTGGGTCTACTTTCAAGCATAGATAGCTTGTTGCAAGGTAGTTCCTAGAAGAACACAGTGGCCTACACAACCACAGGCGAATAGTAGGTGTTTCAGCAGACAAAATGATTGTGGAAATGATACAGGTCCCACAGGCTTGACATTTTCAGTAAGAAATTTATATGAGTTGGTTTGGTATGAATAGAGAGCTTTTATTAACTTGCAGCATTTTATTATGGCAGAAGAGTAGTAACTACTTAAGATTCTTCCCTACTACATACCCTTCCTCTCTGTATTAAATGGAAGCGAACTCACTTTCTCTTTAAACTCAGGGGATTTCTCACCTTCGCTGTCCATTGACATTGCATTATGCTTTCTTCTCCCTGGCAGATGACCCATGATAGAAGTGACTTTTCCATCAGCTCAATGGAAGTATATCCTCATCAAAAAGGGTATAATTTAAATGAAGTCGATTGTGCAGAGCATAGACTGTGTTTTCTTTTGTTCTAACTAGGGTCTCACCTGCTTGGCTAAGTTGAGAAATTTACCTCTCTGTATAGGTTATCCATATATGCTATTCTTATCAACTAAACTGTATAGTTCTCAGCTTCACAACTGATTGGCTATCTGAAGTTTGGGATGTTGACCTTGGTGGATTGCTACAAAAATAACCAAAGGCAGTGTTCAGGGCACAAGTTCTCTACTCATATTCCTCTTTTTTATTAGAATGTAATGAATGGATCTGTTAGGCTGTCATTTGTTTAATTATAGAAAATCCATGGAATTGATATTATCAGCTATCAAATATTGACTTATATTGGCTTTCATCCCACTTTCCCTTAGGAGGTCAAGATGGCCTATATTGTATTATCTTCTCCTGGCTTTTCACACCAGTTTTCTCAAGTGGGCTGGACATAGGTATCAATTGGGATTGCTACTTGTATGCCAGCTTACCTGCTGTGCAGCTGTGCGATTTTGACCTCCCTTCACTTGGTCTAAAGTCAAAAGTGATTTGGGTGTTCATGGCCAAAAACCATAAAACCATAGTAAGATGGATTGGGGGGGGGTCCTTTGTAAGGTTGTGTGAGGATTATACTTGGCATCTGACAGATAAAGTTGCTTGGATTTACTTGAAGCTGGAATCCAGCTATGCTAGTCATGTGGAGAAGACTGGAAGGAATTTTTGAGGAAGTAGGGTTTTTGGAATGTTGAGTTGTGCCACGTACTGTATGTGAGGCTATCCCAGGAGATAACACATAATTTTCAAGTACTGGTAAATACCTCTTAGTGGAAGAGGGTTTTCCAGCTGCTGTAAAAGAGATGGTGATGTGCTCACACAAGGTGCTATCACTGAATCTTGCTGTACTGGACAATTTTTGTGTCTCCAGTCTTTCCTTTTTTAGGGAAGATTGTTGAGAAGGTGCCAGACCTGTAATTTTAAAGGACTCTAGAGGAAGCAGATAATCTGAATTCAATCAAGATGGCATTGATTGCACTTATGGATGATGTCTGATGAGTTTGGGATAGGAGTAGTATATTCATCCTGCCCCTTTTTGATATTTCAAGTTTTCAATTGCATAAATCTTAGTATCCTTTTGGGCTGGCTGAGAGTGGGAGACACTGATTTTAAATGGTTCTTCTCCTTCCTTGGTGGCTTTAAGATGTTGTGGCTCCAACTGTTGTTTAGCATCTACATGAAACCACTGGGTGAAGTTATCTGTCATTACCAGATCTACATTTCATCAGAATGCTGATGACACTCATTTTTAAATCTCTGCCCTGGGCTGCTTGTGATTTGTTGAATGATTAACCAGTGCCTAAAGATTAGACGAGGAAGAACGCCATCCAATGGGATTCAATCCCCAAAAGACCACATGGCTTGGGTTTTAGAGTCCCGGTATCAGAGTTTCTTGCTAGGCAATCAGATTTTGTGTGGTTTTGTGATTTTCTATTATTACCCCAAATGGAATAACACTTCCCCAAACAGATTAAGTATGCAATTTGAAAGTCCTTCTGAATTTGTGTGTTCATAGAGCAGGTGAAGTCATGTCCGGCATGGCCTCTGCCCAAATACCTGTTATGTGCCAGTTGGTCCAGTTCCTATATTGGGAGACACTGTTCATGGTTGCATAGGATTTGGAAATGTCAACTGGATCATAATGCAGCAACATATATTGGACACACCACAGTACAGCCATGCAGTAATGCTGTGTGAGTTCTGCTGGCTGCCAGTTGGCTTCTGGCTGGTTGTAAGGTTTAGAATTTGCATAGCATGGGACCAAGTTACAGGTTCCACCAGATCTATCATTGTGGACATGCTCCAGGTTCCTTTGGTAAGCTGCTGTTCAAGGAAGCAGGTCTTCTCTGTCTTGATGCTTGTACTGTTTAACAATCTCCTCTTGCTCATATGGATGGCTCTGATCCTACTGACCTTTTAGACATCTGTGAAGATCCAACTCTTTCTTCCAAGATTGATACCAGGCTGTAAGTTTCTGAACCTCTGGAATGATTGTGTGGTATGAGTGTAATTTGAGATTTTTAATGAGAGTTTGAATTTTGTAGACATTTTATGATTGTTAAACACTAAGAGTTTTCCTGGATAGATGAGCACCCATATAAATTTGATAAATCAGTAAATTTAGCCAAGGAGAAATGGATATTAGAGGAAGGCATATTTTTAAGTACCTTAATATATGAAATATTTAAATATAAGTGTTCAAAAATACATCTCAACAGTTGACTATATCTAGATAATCTAGGTTGATCATAGAAACTAATATGCTAATCTTTTCTAATTCTTGAATACTGAACCGTCTTGCAATTCCCAAGGTTAGATTGGGAATTTTTTTAAAAAATCCAAAAAGTAAAATTTACCCATTTCTGTGTGAGTTTTGGAAAAATCTGTAGTTATGAGTGTTGGAAAAATCTGTAGTCAGGCTCATATTGAAGTTACCTTTATTGTTTTATTTGAAAAGATATCTTTCAAACAATTTTTATTGTCCTTCGGCCAGCATGGCAGTATTTAAATTTTACCTCATGAAGAAACCCAGCCATCTATGAGAATGGAAGTACTGCATTACTGCCTCTGCTGATCATTCAATCTTGCAGGAATATGTATAGTGAAACGTATTTGGGATATATACCATTCTGTAAATAAAAACTGCTTCAGTGGAGGCATAGCAGTTCACAAAAATGGACTGCTGTGTGTCTTAAGAGCTCATGCAATCTTTCAGGACATATTGTGAGGAGTCTTAAATATTGTTTCTTTTGACTGGTTCTGGCTATAAAGGGTAGAATTCTACTTCGCTCAATAAAAAAAAATCATATTGACAAAGCTGTAGAGTCATAGCAAGACAATTTGAAGAGTACTTTTTCAAGCATGCTTTCTACAGATATTTGTTAAAGTGTTAGGTGCTTTTTATCCTATTAAGAATAAACTACAATTTACCTTTGGAAGAAAGGCATTTCAAGCCAAAGAAGCAAATTTCCTAAGTTCCTAGCACTCTCCGTCTGTCTTGAAGTGGGAACATTTGATTACTTCCTAAATTAGTTCTCCCCCTTACACTGTCTTACAAATGAAACCACCAATGTCCATGGTTAAATTATTGGACAGCTAATACCAATTATAGAAAATAAATGAAACTTGGAGCCAGGTTACCATTGCCCTAGTGTATTCCCAGCAAAACCATTATAATGAATAGGGCTGTGTTGCCCCTTGTGAACAGTTGAATTCTTGGCTTCAATGGGAGATGAAGAATGTGGTGCGTCTAGCGAAAGTTAAGCCTGCTTGAAACTGGGGCATACGACAAAGGCAGTGAATAATTTGGCCTACACAGTTCCATTTAATTTTCATTCCAGTAGTTCTCCCAATCTGGGCAAATTCATCTTTTCTTCTTCCTTTTACTCACTGCTTGCTTAACCCTGGTCCCCAAAGAAAGAGCAAATGTATTCAGGGGTTCAAGGCAACGTAGTTAATAAAAAGTGCTGAAAGTCAGTTTCTCCTTCATCATTGCTTCCCTCCATTGTTAAACTTGATTGTGTGATTCTCATTCTTTTTATGTTTCAGAATAGAGAATATGTGAACCTGAAGGAGGCTGTGCTGGAAATGGTTGAAAGGCCACGTGTGCAGACCCCAAAATGAATTAATTAAGTAAACATACCCACTATCTTTTTTCCTTTTCTATTATCCTTGAAAAAGATGCACTGTTTCAGAAACAATTATGTGCTCATTATAGCATGATCTAATTAAGTGTAGTTAAAATAAAGCTAGCTACATATGTGTTTACAGATAATACCCAGTCTTATTACTATGTGGCTTGAAAGAACACAGTCAATAATGTGGTTTTTTTTCTGAACAGTACAACATTGTTTTTAACTTTTACATTAGTGATTTATCCCATGTATATCTAGCAGTGAAATTCCGAGTGTGTCATATAGGGCTACTCATGAACATGATAATTATATGTCTTGTCAGATATGGAATTCATCTTTAATACAGATATGTATTTTAGGAACCATTTCTGAATCATACTTGTTTTGGTTAATCTGATCTCATGGGAAAATAGTGAGAATTGATGCACACCATGAAACCTCTTTTAAAAATTATTATTGAAGTATAATATTTAATATGATGAAAGATGAAAAATGTTAAATACATGGGAAGTAATCATAATGACAGCACTACATTATTTTACTTTGAAGTTATTGTTAATTAATTTAAATTTAAGATACTTTTTATCAACATTTCACTCAATTTTATACACCCTGAATTTTCCTTTTTCCTTTTTGGAATGCAACCTCCGACTTATCACTTATACATTACATATTCTCTAGATTTGACATTGTTCCCTCTTGAGGTTAAGAAGTGGAACATATTAGCTTTGTACTTGAGCACTGGAGCTGTATGTTTTATTTCTTGTATATTGATCCATATGGATGTATTTTGATTTCATCTATATTACATGCTTACAAGTATCTTGCATGTATTCTCACTTTTCATTAAAAATTCTTTGTAGTGCCTAATATTTATAAGAAGACAGATAAGCAGATAGAAGAAAAGAAGAAAAGAGTTATAAGAAGAGTTATTTACTTGAGCAAATACAATTCAGTAAAAGGAAGAGATTATTTAAAAGTACTAATGAAACTAATTTATATCTGAATTCATAGCATGGGTTGACTTTTGTGGATGATGGTGTTGATTTTAACATACTGCATATTGGCAAAATTACATTACAGATGGAATTTACTGATTACCAGTGACCAGTGCTTTGGGATGGTTTGGTCACATAGAAAGAATGAGCAAGGCCCAAACTGCAGAACTAGTACTTGATGGAAGAATGAAAGCATATAGAGGAAGGGAAAAACTAGAAAGTAATGGTTGGATAGAAGTGATTGGATTTCAAAAAGAAAGAGTGTAAACAGTATATGAATTGATGTATGGCTATGATGGAAAGAAGAGACAGAAAGATATGGAGAGGTATAGTGAATGACCTAATCATTCACTAATCATTCTCTAATTAGATTTTCTTTTCTTTTGTATTTTGCCTTTTTTTTGCTCACTACAACTTATTTCTTTTTCAGTTCTTTCCCTCGGAATGGAATTGTATGAAGGGTCTGCAGATATGCAAACCCCAATATTTTTCAGAAAAATCTCCAGTCTGAAGTACTTTTTGTAGTTCCTGCCTTTTTTTAAATTGCAATTCTGCATCAATATTTACAAAACAGTAAGTTCATTTACAACATCAATGTACATTTTTCCATTCACAAAAGCATTCCACTGAATTTTGCAGGAATTGTGTAGAAAGAAAATTCTTTCTTTAGCCTCCTGGTCTAAAATGTGTATTTTCAACCTATTTTGTAGCATTTATTTTATACTCTTGAGTGTTCTTGAAAAGAATCTGTTTTTGTGCCAGAACAGCAGCTGAGTTGTGCAGTTTCTATAGTCTGCCTTCTTTCAGTATTATGAAATAGACTTTTGGCTCAGTAAAGTCAACTTGAGAAATGCTGTCACTGAGGTCAAGAGAATGGCAACTGTATAATACAATATCATAGACCGCAGTAAAAGATTTATGAGTCATACAATTGAATTACGCTGAGCATCTGTATAGAATTAATAAATACAATTTACTGTATGTGCTGTATGTATTAGGCCTGCCAACTGATTAAAAGTGTTTTTTTTTCATCAGTAAAAAGCAAGGCAGTTAATCTTTGACATCCATACTTCTGTTAATGAATTCACTATATTAAGGTAGGAGATATTTATAGAATATTAACTAACAAGAATACAATTGTTACAGCAGAGGAAAAATGCACAAGTATATTTACTTTTAAATATCTATCACCAAGCTTTCTGCTAAGCAGGACATAACAGAAATAATGAATCGTATTTCAAGAACATAATTTACTGCAAAAAATCAATAAAACCCCTATAACTTATTTTTTATAACTAACCTAATACAGAAATACCTCAAGAGAGAAAAATCACACAACTCCATGAAAAGATTCTGGACAGCCTTCGGTTTTAAAATGACAGATTCTTTCATCTTTGATTCTTGTCTGGTGAACAAATTTCGCTGCTAGTTCAGTGTTCTATGTTTTCATTCTTCTTTTGCAATAGATAAAAGTTTGGGATTTCTCTTCAGAAATGCTGTCTATTGTTATCAACACACAGGATATAACTCCTGAATTGCATCTTTAATGTGTCCAGTAAAACAACCAAATGAATGGCATATTTCTTTGCTATTTCCTTCAGGTATATTTGGAAATGCACACATCAAAAGCAATGGTTTCTTAACCAAATACAGAAAGTAATATAATTTGAAAATAATTTCAACTGCTACCATTTACTTTAAGTATATCAATCTTAGTGAATGCCTTGACTAATCTTAATAAAGTCCACTCTTAATGAAAATATATTTAATTTGAATTGTTAAGAAAATATACAGTATTTTCTTAACAATTAAAATTAAATATATTTTAAAATATACATTAAAATTAACCCAACATTAATATTACTGTAATATTACAATAATGTTACATTTTGGGTATTTTCACACTCAGTTTCTGTCCCAGTATTGTCATGCTGAGAACAATATTACATTTCAGTATGTTGCTGCTGTTTTTTCCTCAAATTTTTCATTCTTCTTTCTTGGTTAAATCTTGGGAATCTAATTTTTTCATGTTACTTAATTTATGAAATCATTAATTTGTTATTATGCTTGGTTGCACAGTCAGCCAGATGTTTAGGATGGCCTTGGCATTTTTCCCAGTTATTGAGACTTTCCCAAGGACCTGAGATAGGCAGGTGTTACTGTTTGATGAGGTTAAAGGTATGGTGTTGCATGATGTAAGCTGTTCCAAGTAAAGCCTCATTATGCAATTGACTGGTGGTGATTTTGTCAATGTTGATGGTGTTCAAGTGGTCTTCAGGTACTTTGAGATTGCATCCAAAATGACTGCTACTATTGGTACCATATTTGTTTTCTTTTGCCACAGTAGTTCTGTATTTATTTACTGGTCTCTATATTTTGTGATTTACTCTACGTAGTACTTTCTGTTATATTTTGCCATTGACAATGTCTACTATCCAAAACAAATTGTCTTTCTGATTAATAATCGTTACATTTGGGGTAATATGTGTTTGTCTGTGTCTGGAGCACTTTAACGTTTTCAGTTTCTGTTACTTTTTTTGTGTTGTGCTCCCAGCAGTTCTTGCAAGCAAATGATATTTCTTGCAGATACAGGTAGACTTTGAGATATGACCATAATGGTCATATGCCTATTATGGTATAAGTCATAACAGTTGTAAATCAGGTTAGCTACATGACTGACCTGATTTTGCATTATTATTTTTTTGCTATGGTCATAAAACTACTGCCACAGTGGTTAAGTGACCACCATGGTGGTTAAGTGATGTCATAGTCATTAAGTGAATCTGACTATGACCAGATTTACAAAAAATGGAAGTATATGCCAGTTTTCAGCAAAATGTCATAAAACACAGTCATGTGACTGCAGGACACTGCAAATGGTCATATATGTCTATTCTGTCACTGTTTTAAATGTGAGTACCAATTAAGATAAGGAAAGTGACTCTCCTATTGGAATCCAGTCTTGCTATCTGAATTTCTCTGACAGCAAATGAACATATTTATGTTTTTGCCACCTATAACACATTTCCTCATTTTGAACATTTAGGTTCCTAAGACTGTTTTGGTATATGGAAGAGGAGAAGAAAAGTGCAAATAATTGATGGTCGCTACTTATTGATAAATGATAGGACAAACAAATAAACAAACAAAACCCACTAACACCTTGGACAATATTAATGGTAGGTAAATATTTTTTCCAGAGATTATTGTTTGTGTGTGAAATAACGTGTCAAACTGGGAAAGCTTGATGGACTTAAAGAATAGATGTCTGCCTCTGGAAAGATGGGGCACAGAAATCAACAACAAAAGAGAATATTCACAAGCACATCCCATAAATTTAAAAATTGCATGATCACCAAATTATTCCCTTGCCAATTTCTTCAAAATTCTCTTCTCCATTTGAAATAATGTTTAAATCAAATCCTCTTTCATCAAAATTGACTGAGAACTGGTAGGGAAAACATGGCAGAATTTCTATGCTTGACATTAGGTTGGATATAATCTGATTGTGTTTGTCAAAGACACTTTAATTATGTTTTAAAAGCTCCTGTCCTGTGTAAATAGCTATGGTGTTCACTTTTTTATCTAAATCTAAATATTAATCTAAATATTATTATAATCTTAAGACCTCAGCTATGATATATTTTAGCAATCTACAACCTAGTTGAATTCTGATACAGTTACAATGTTCTTTTTGCAATTCACTGTTACAAGCTTGAGGAATCTTTTCTGGCAAATGTTAATTGTTTTGGAAGAGCAGTTTAGACAGAAACAAACTGTTTCAGTGTCTGCTGTTCTGTCTTTGACTTTTATAATCTGACTCTGAAAATCCTCTGGTGTTTTTGTTCCTGTTGCAGTTTCCCCACTTGTGTTATATAAAATTTGATTAATCCAAATGCTGAAGTCCCACAAGCCTTGTCGCTATTTTTAGCATTATAATTGTACAAAGGGTTGGTGAGGATTTATGGTTTCTTCTAATAAAATGCGAGCTGCCTTTTGGTATATTGGACTTGGATGGATTCCAGCAACTGCATCTAAAATGCCTCATCATTAATAGATGCCATGTCTGAAAGAGATATTTGGTTCTTTAATTAAAACTTCTGTGGCTTGGAAAATCTTGAATGAAAATACATACTATCTGGTTTTGATCAAGGGAAACAGCTGCTCCCAAATGTATCCTTAACAGTCCTTCAAACCTATGGAAGAGATTTGGGATATGATAGACGGAAGAGGAGGAATCTACTGTACTGGTGGATGTTATTCTATTGTCTGCATAATAACACTGAATATGACCCCATATTAATCCACATGGGACAGAACATGTCCAACTTAAATTGATGCATCCTTTAAAATGATACCTATATTTATTGTTTATGGATTGAATCTTATCATCTTCCCATGTCTCAAATAATGTAGAATTAAATATTATAATAGGAATGAGAAAACTTGGGCTGCTTTTAAATGAACTGTATTTCTCAAACCTGTGAGTGCTTACCATGCTCCAAGGATCTACTCTGCTTTGCCTACTTCATATCATTTGTTTTTAAGAAAGGTGAAGGATGAATGAAGACTGTGCTGGGTTTATGAAGACTAGTATGAAACCTTTGAAGTTGAGCTGATGTTTAAGCTGCTCCTAGCTGGTTGCTTCTGTCAATGGAGGTCTTTCCGTTTGGTACATGGAATCTGGAAACCTGATGGAGAAGATGAAGGAGGAGAAAAGCTGCTAGAGATTCAGTGCAGTCTATTGACGGGGAAGAATCTGGTGAACGAATTGGATGCAGTTCCTCATTCAAAATAAGGACGTTTTGGGGGGGTGTAAAAGAAGGACTCCAATTGTCAGATTAAGCTGTCAATATTGGAAGCTGCTTACTTCAGAAGCGAAAGTGAAGCCTGCAAAAATGTTTTTTATGTTATTAATATTTTGATCTCCACACTCAGAACACCTTCATGAATATTTGAATACATATCTAAAAAGGACAATTTTTCACAGTCTCTATCTCCTTTATCCACAGAATGCCACATTTTTGTTAGCACTGTGAAGAGCTAAGTCACCTTGTATCCTTGTAAAGATGTGGCTATGTTGCTATCTTTGTTTCTGTACAAAGGAAGGCGACCCTCAGAACAGCTTGACCTCTTCACTTTGCACCATTTTAAGTCTCCAGCAATATCCTTGGCCAAACGGTGATTCATTTATGCAAACGGATAATTATGAGGAAAATGCCATTTTTGATAAGCCAAATAAGACTGTCAGGAGATTTTTCCCCTTGGGCATCCCCCCCCCTTATGTTTCCAGTGTTAGATTGCATTTGACATTTAATTTAAAAGTCTTTGGTATCTACTCATAAGACTTTGCAATGATAATAGTGATAAAGCAATTGAGACCTGCTTATGATAGAGCCTTATTCTTTAAGGCGTCCCCATACTTCAGAATTTCTCAAAGTGCCTTATTTGCATTAAAAGAAAACCCTCTTAACCTTGAAATGAGGAGTAAGGGGAAAGGCCCAGAAGGATTTAGTAAGAGAGCTGATTATTTGAATCTCGGAAATGACATTCTGATCCACCTGCTTCCAATTCTGAAGCTGTAGCACTTACACACACATATGTCCAGGAAAAGCAAGAATGCCTCAGCAAAAGAGGCTATGTTCTGAATATTCAAACCATTAAATCAGTGTCTTAACAACATAATTACGTTCCATGTGCATGCATATTCATCTGCAGTTGAGCAGCCATAGAAAACATATAGCAATAGCACTTAGACTTATATACCAGTTTACAACCCTCTCTAAGTGGCTTACAATGTCAGCATATTGCATCCAATGATCTTAGTCCTCATTTTACTGACCTTGGAAAGATGGAAGACTCAGTCAACCTTGAGCACATCAGGATCGAACTGTTGAACTGCTGGCAGTCGGCAGTCAGCAGAATTAGCCTGCAATACTGCATTCTAACTGTT
>JANHFO010005418.1:65791-80482 GCA_032468095.1 Pareas carinatus
GTCCCCTTCCAATTCGGCTGTTTTGTTATTCCGAGACACCTGGCGGGAAAGGCCAAGACATTTCGAAATGGATGGGACATCGCAAGAAGTCTCCCCCGGGGAGACTGAAAAAAAAAACCCCTGGAGGTTTTTATTTTAAGGAGAGATTGTGCTGGGGAGTGGATCAAAATCCATAAACCCCCCTGTGAGGTTGACCGATGAATTATAGCGCTGGTCTCTGCTCAGCATACTCGTAGGATGAAACCGAGAGCGTAGTTCTAATCAAAGCACTTTTATTTAAAATAAAATAAGATAGAAAAACTCTAGTCTAAGTAATAGGCTACATCTTGGCTAGGTTCGCTCCTGGCAGGAGTTCAAAGAGGAAAAAAAGGGGAGAAGTATGAGGGTCTCGCGCAGAAGTATCTCAGGTCACAAGGTCCCTTATCAAATATTGTCATGGATCCATTGCTGACGTAAGCAACAGAAATTAGAAATAGAGGAAAACATAGAGATATACTGTAGAAATATATAGAGCAGGATGCACAGGTCATCTGGCAATTATTTAACATCGTGACAGGTTGGACAGCCATTGGCCCAGAACGGGGCAGGTAATCCTCGATCTATGACGGCAGGGGAGTCCAGAATTTCTGCGGCCAAGCAGCACGGTTGTTAAGGGACGTGCGCCCCATTTTACCATCTTGCTTGCCACGGTTGTTGGTCAGAGGCTGCAAAGTCCCATGATTGAAATCCGGTGCTTGGAACGGGTGGGTGGCATGCGATAAATAAGTTAGATATATGATAGGACTGCAAAAAAAAAAAATGGATAAAATGCCGTAGAATTTGAAATAAAAATGGGACCGGCGGCAAGAGAATAACCAAGGAAGAAAGGAGAAAGGAAGAAGAGGGGCAGAAGAAGAGAAGAGAAGAAAAAGGAAGAAGGTCAAGGGAAGGAAGTGAGGAAGAAGGCAAGGCGGAGAAGGGGAAAAAGAAGAAGAAGAAAGCAAGATGCGAAAGATAATCATTGATGTCTGATTGTATGATGTCGCCTTGCTACGATTGTCGGTATAAATGCGTAATGTAAAATAAAATTTTCGACAACAACAACAAAAAAAGAAATCCGGATGCTCGGCAACTGGCGTGGGGTCGCCGGAAGCTCCCCTATCGACTGTCTCGCTTAGCAACAGAACTTTTGTCGCCCGGTTGCGATCGTATGTCGAGAACTAACTTGTATTTGGGGACTGAGAAATACAGAGGAAAAGTAAAGTTTGGTGTAGTGGCTGACAGAAGTTTCTTTGGGTTCCGGTTCCCAGCTGAGTTAGATAGGGATGTTTTTAACCCTGTTCAAGAAGACCATCTCGCTTCATCTCTGGTAGACCGGTACCCTTTGAGGATTGAACGGGAGACAGCAGCTGAGAAAGAGAGCAGTTTATTGAGATACAGAAGCGAAGTGACTCAGCATTCGGTCCCGGGTGAGCTCACGCCTTGTGGAAGAGGAGGTTGTCAACTCCCAGATCTTCTCGGAGCTGCCAGACGGGGGGGGGAGTTGAGCATGGCCTTGCACCTGGCTTCTTATCTTCGAGGTCAAGCGCGTGATGTGACGAGGAGGAGGAGACCTGATTGTGGCATGGGAAAGATCCGCCCAGAGACTCTTAGACCGAACATGGACCTAAAAATGGTTGCACTTCCTATAGAGCCTGTTCCCTACAAAATAAATAGCCTTTAAGAACCAACGTTCGTTTGGATTGTTTATTTCATCTGGTTAGCAGGCTAATGTGGAAGCGCTCGTGACAGAGGTGGTCCTTTTATATGGTTTTGTGTCACTGATTTTCAAATCTGGAGCTCTGCTGTGCAATGTGTTGCAATGTGCAGGGGGGTTTCCACACCCTAATAGCCAAGGGTTAATTCTATTTGTGTCTTAGGTGCCTTGTCCTGCCTGCAGGATGGGGTGGGGGGGATGCAGATTTTTTTATTATTATTATTACCTTCTGCTTTTGTCTGTTTGGCTTCTGGCCTTAGTCTATTTAACTTGACCAGCTATCCTCCCTTGTAGCTCTCTCGATGAGGTTTTGCAACTTGGCATCTGTTGCTAATCAAAGCGCTTCCTTCCCTGCCAGTTCAGAGTGAAGAAAATATTCTCTTTATTTTCAATCCTCTGAGCCCATTGCTGGCTGGCTGGCTTTCTTGTTTTAGGGGCCACGTTATTTTGTTTCTAAAGTTGGATTCCGTGTTTTCTCCCTACACGGTGAAGACAACTAGCTAAAAACCCGGAGACAGTGAGTTGTAGTATTGCCTCAGGCACAGATCCGGCTGGGTGACAGAAGATGGGTGGGACTAGAATTCAACATCTCCTGGCAATTGACCCAAAGTCACCCAGCGGGCTTTCATGCCTAAAAGTGGAACTAGAACTCACCGTATCCTGCACCACGGCCCAAAGTCACCCAGCTGGCTTTGGTGCCTAAGGCAGGACTAGAACTCCCAGTCTCCTGGTGACTGGTAAAAGACCCCAGCCAGTGTGAAGTATGCACAATTTTCCAGCAGATTTCCTGGGTGAAATTCGAAATGTTGTTTTTAAATCTCTAAAGCTCTACCCGGTTTAGAGCCTCGAGATCTTCGGAACGCCGTTTTCAGTAGTTTCTTCCAGAAACTAGACAAGTTCCTTCTTTGTTGTCTTCCAAACTCTGCTGTAACTGGAGGACTTCCAGAATTTATTTGATGGATTGGACGCGTCGCGCTTATGTCTTATGTTTCTGCCTCTCCATCTTGTTTGTTTTGAATTTCACCCCAATTTCGGTTAATGATGTTTCTGTTTACCGTGGATTCTTTAATTCCTCGGATGTATGTTTATCCTAGTCAACCATCAGGAGACTTAGAAGATTAGGGCCAAATAGCGCCATGCCAGTTTAATAAATAAATGATAAATAAATAAATAGATATCTTAAATGACCCTCTTTTTAGCTACGCAGGATTATTTTCCCGGATGGAGCCTCTCCTTAGCTAATCTTCTATCTGAAACAACTATAACATGACACGCCTCTGACTTTATTGATTCGATTAGATATTTATGTTACTTTTTATTCCTTTATAGGAATCCCAAGGGGGCAAGTGGACATAAAACTTTTTCCTTCCCCTATTTTCTCCACCACAGCCATGTGAGGTAGGCTGAACTGAGCGACTGGCCCAAAGTCACCCCGCCGGCTCTCATGTCTAAAGTGGGGCTAGAACTCCCCGTCTCCTGGTGACTGGCCCAAAGTCACCCAGCTGAATTTCATGCTCAAGGTAGAACTAGAACTCCCCATCGCCTGGTGACTGGCTCAAAGACAACCGGCTACCGAAAATGAGACATCCTCCGAAAATAAGACCTACTTACATTTTTGCCGGAAGATAAGGCGTCCCCCGAAAATAAGACCTCCCCGAAAATATTATTTTCGGAGGATGCCTCACTTTCGGGGAAACACGGTAGATCGCCCACCCCCACCCCCGCATAACACCCGGTCCCAGGCGCTCCTTACCTGATTTGAGAGGGCTGCAAAGAGATTGGGTGGGCTGAAAACTGCAGCGCTCTGAATTTGGCGCTAGCAGAGAGCCGGGAGGCGGCGGCTACCTGAAGCGCTTCCAAAGCGCTTTCCAGCTGGCTGCAAATGCGTGAATTTGGAGCACTCCAGTTTTCAGCCCCCTCCATTTCTCTGCACCCCGCTCAATCAGGTAAGGAGCCGCCCAGGGCTGGGTGTTATTTGGGGGTGGATGATCTACCGTGTTTTCCCCAAAGTAAGGCACTCCCTGAAAATAAGACCTAGTGTTCCTTTGGGAGCAAAAATTAATATAAGGCAGTGTCTTATTTTTGGGGAAATACGGTAGCTTCGGACCAGGGCCTTCATCCTTACTATGTTTGGGTGTCCCTCATGTAATGCTTCTAGCACCCTTGGCCAAAGACTGGCTGGCAGCACCATGCAGCTGCCCCAAGTAGACATCCCTTGTGTTCTGACAGTTCTCCATTCTCATGATGAAATTTTGGGACATTGGGCATCAGTCCTTTTCTACTTTTCCTGCCTGAATCCCAGCGAGTACGCAACTCAGAATTGGATCTGCGGCCATCTTTTTGACCACTTTGCTCACATGCACTGGTATGTTGAGAAATTTTTACAAAACCATGATCTGTGCTGCAGGTGCCGAGTTAGGCTCTGTGTGTGATAAAGGAAGTCTGTTTAGTTCGTCTGTGTGCTCCATCTCCTTCCCCTTTGAATCAGTGTGAAACTGTAGATCAACTAGTAGATTGACCACCAGAGCATTCATGGGGAGATTATTTGGGGGGTCTGCTTTTCGGTGGTAAATAACTCTAATTTCAGTTTATGGTCTGTAAATACCACAAACCTCCTCCCATATATGTAGTCATGGAACTTCCTAACCCCTGTGACTATGGCTAATGCTTCCCAATCAATTTGTGCATAGTTGCGCTCTATGGCAGATAGCATCCGTGAGTAGTACACTATCAGTGCTTGACTCCCGTTGGGCCATATGTAGCCCAAGACTGTCTCCACCCCATATGGGGATGTGTTGCACATGGGACAGATGGACTGGCTCTTGTTGAATGAAGTATGTTAGCATTGATTTGGATGAGAGCAGCACTTTTGCAGCCTCGAAACTGCGTTTGTGCCCATTCCCCCACTTCCATGGGGTGTCCCTATCCAACAGCCTGTGAAGCGGTTACACTATCATAGCCTTTCCTGACAAGAAGGAGTGGTAGAAATTGAGCAGTCCCAGGAACACCTGAAGTTCCTCCTTGGACTTGGGGGCTGGGGCTTTCTTTATTACTTCTAATTTCGACTCTGTGGGGTGGATGCCCATGGCATTGATGTGGAACCCAAGGAGTTCCATGGATTCCACCCCTATTCTATACTTCTCCTTTTTTAGCCTGAGTTCCGCTTCGCAGAACCTCTGAAGGACAGCCTTGAGCTGTTCGCCTAAGCTGGCCTCTAAGTCCCCTGCGATGAGCACATCACCAAAGTACAGGCAGACTCCTGGAATTCCCTTGAGCATGCACTCCATAACTCCCTGGAAAAAGCCAGGGGCTCCGTTTATCCCAAACTGTAGTCACTTGACCTTGAGCAGCCCCCTATAGGTGACAATCATCTGTACCTCTGCAGTGGTGTTGTCCGCCAACAGCTGCTGATATGCCTAGGCCAGATCAAGCTTGACAAGGATGCCCCCCCCAAGGATATTAAGGATGTGCCCGACTACTGGCACTGGGTTCGCATTGAACCATCATGCCTTATTAAATTGTACATTTGTAGTCAGCATAGATCTGGACCTCCCTGTTTGCCTTTAGCGGCATTATGACCTTGACTGCTCCTCCAGTGGCCTCAGTGGCCATCACTTCCTTCAGAGCATCCTGGAACAATAAGAGCCCCTTCACAAAGAGCCTTTGCTGGAGATCTCGATTCCCGAGGCCACATACGAAGTGGTTTGAGGTCCTTGAAATCACATGGACATATTGTGTGCCTCAGTGTGGCCATGAATTCGGCGATGGATTCTCCGGGTGGCTTATCGTTCTTTACGAATGCATGCCACCAGGCTATGATGGACAGCATGGGGATGAAATGCTCTTCAGGCATGGCTTTCAGGTCGTCGTAGGCAATAGTGTGTAGGCTGTCAAGTGCGATCAGGTTCTTGGCAATGTTGAAGGTCACCTGTCCACAAACGCACAGTAGGGTGGCTGCCTTCAAGTTATCATTTGTAATGCAGTTGGCCTGCATGTAGTTCTTGACTCGGGAGCAGTAAGACCTCCATTGTTTGGGTCGCACGACGTCGAACTCTCTGAGTTTCTCTATCTGAGTCATTTTCATGGTTGCCTTGCATTGTCTCTATGATCTTTCTGATCTCAGTTCGATCTTCAGTCCTTGTGCTCCGATCCCACCTTCGTTGCCACGGTGATGAGCAAGGATGACAGGTGGCTGGTAGATCAGAACTGGTATATTGATGACTACATTGGCACGCTGGAACAAGATGGTGAACTCACGCTGTGCTGGGTATTTCAACCCCATGCTCTTGATGACCCGGCCAATTGGTGACTCAGGTTTTTCCCATGGGGGCGTGGAACAAACTCCTTGGTTGCCCGGGGCTCCCATACTGCAGTGTGCGCAATCTGCTCGTGCACTTTGCATTCACATGGCCACTCTGCCACCATGGATATGGATTTGTTTCCTATGAGGAACCAAACTGTTTCTTTTTCTCTAACTTGCAGACCTTCTCATAGATTTCATTCCCCATGACCTTGTCTACCAATGAAAGGAAAAGATGCTCATATGGGAGAATTCCTATGGCATATCATACCATGAAAGCAAACTTGATTGTGGCTGTATTTTAAACAAACAGAAAACATTACTCTTGATTTAAATCTTTCTCAGAATTACTGAATGGGTTCCCTATGAAAGCAACCAACGGATCCATTAATTCAGAAGATAAAAGGAGCTTGATTCACTAACCCTTGAAGTCAAACACCCTTCTTGTCAAAGGACTTTTGCCTCCCTAGATCAACCTTAAATGTCCCATTCTTCAATGATTCTTCATAAAGTGAAGCTGATTTCCCTGACCGATCTCTGCAGTTGTGCATATTGGATCTGAAGAAAACTATTTCAGGTAGAAATAACAATGGTTGCCATATAATCTGACATGGTTGTATCTTTCCCACAGTTTGCTGTATTTCTCTGGAAACATCTCTCATGTAGCAGAATGATATATTGTTAAATAAAATGATTGCTTTTTGACCTTATACCTTGAGAAGAAAGATAGCTTTGAAGCCTAACTGGAAAAGTCTAACATCTATTTTTGTTTTAAGACCAAAAGGACTGTTCTAGACATATTGGTTGACTACCGGAGAAAAAATCACCATTTAAAAAAAGCCTTTTGTTGTATGTTAACCATAATTACATCCCTGTAAGTTTACTTGATATTTTTTTGTTGAAGTACTATCAAATAGCAAAGGGATAACTCAGTAATGAGTTACAGAGAAGTTGTCAAAAGCTTCATTCATAATGAAACAAAATTGCTGTATTAAACAGATGGGCTAATAAATGGATAAACTGGAATTCTTTGAATTGATTCATGAGTAGCAAGCCTTGTTTTAACTGGAACAATGGCTTGTTTGTATTTTAAAGGATCGCTTTGTGATAGATTCCCTTTTCCATAATGGTGCTTTTCTAGTGCTAAACAAAATATGGGCAAATGTGTAAGAGTGACTATAGCATGTTAGTGGTCGCATTTATAAAACCTTACATTCAAAACTAATAATGCAAATCAACCTTGCAAATCATTCTTCAATCTTGGTATTATCAATCTGTGCAAAGTTTTGAGATTTTTTTGTAGTCATTGAAAGCTCAGGAATACATTCTTTTAGGTTGGAAAATGCATGTAAAGTAAAGGCAGTTTTCTTGCTCACTAAATGATGCAAAGAAAGCAAAGAATATGGAACAAGCAGGTCATGAGTTCCTGGGTGGACAAGAAGCAAATTACATGCAGGAAGAAATGACATCATATATATTTATTCAGAGAGCTCCCACATGGACAGTTCACAGGGCACTGGGAGGCTGTTCTCTCCCCCTCTCCCACTTGACCTATTTTTTTAATTGCATTATATCTTTTCAGTTTTGTTTTTGGTAGATCAAAGAAGCCATAGGAGCATTTCTGTGTTGTTTACTCCTCTCCCTTCCAGAAAAACCTGTACAATTGGCACTAGTCTTCTATAATAAATACATACTGTATTTGGAAATATTTTAGAAAATAAGCTGAGTCAAAATATTTGCCAGAGAAAGCCATCATTTCAAACTATTCAAAGATCCTAATGAAGTCAAGAGGAGAACTATGAGAAATCAGTACTATTTTGATCAACTGTATTTAAGGATCACCTGCAACAATGGTCTGAGGCCAACTCGCTGTGATAGGTATCAGGGAATTGATAAATCTGTGGTCTGCAATGTTTCCTTTGCATTCTGTTTAATAGGATAAAAATAAAATTAAAGATGTTGCAAAAGGCTGGGTGAGGTTGCGGCTAGAAAGTCTTTTTGCTCATAGACTTGATCTTATCCATCCTTGGATAAGGTGGATTTCTATAATGAAGTATCGTCTCTGAAGACAACGGTAGAAGAAAGCCTTGTATCTCTTAGTTACTGCTATCAGTTGCCGTTCCTATATGGAGCTTGTTCAGTACTAGTTACCAATCTACCACTAGGCCTAATTAAATACATTTTAAAAGCCCTTAATGGTTTCTAGCCCTCATCTCTTAAAGACTGGCTTTTATCATATGATATATCTAGCAGCTGAGGACAGCACTTAAGGTGGTAGCAGTGATTAAAAGAGGACCATTAGGCTTCAGAACGCAAAGTTTATGTTAGGTTGAGGTTTGTGTCAGGAGTAGGAAAACTGTAGTCTTATCAAATGCCTTACTCAGCTGCAATGCCCAGCCTCTCGCTGTTGACCAACCATGCTGCCTGGATCCATTAGAAGTTCTAGTTGAATAGTTTTTGTAGGAACAGAAGCTTCTTATTTCCGTACTCAATTACAAGGATACCAAGTGGATGGTATTCTTTATAACTAGTGGATTTGTTTAAAAAAGATATTGTTCAGTTGTTTTTATTTGCTAAATTGCTTTGAATAGTTTTGAGAAAAGCAGTAATTAACCATGTCAAATAAATACATAAACACCCTTTCATATGAATATTCAAAATATGCTTTGGTCTTGATTTATTTTATTAAATTTGCTGTTGAAATTTCATCAGTGGTTTTTTCTAAATGAATAATGGCTGTGTTGCTTCACACCTTGCAGGATATCTGGCTAATAGGATGAATGCCTCTGAAACAAGCAAGCTATTTCAGCATTCTGGTTTTGCAGCTTCCTGTTCTTGACCCATGCAAATTATTTTCCTTCCAGGGAATGTCTCATGAGCAATTTGTCAGAGAAGCTCAGCATAATGCCATTTCTTTAAAAACAAAACAGAACACCTTTTTGTCTTCATCCAGCAGTGCTAATTGGAGAGAGCAGGCAGCTTATGCTGCTTTCTGACAATAACCTTACTAATAAAAATCCAGTGATTATCTGTAGGCATTTTTCAAACAAGAATGTTTTTTTGTCAGTGCTTATAGCTTTTAGGTTTGTGTGTGTGTGTGTATGCTACTTTGCCTCCAGTTAAACCGATCCATTCAAAATCTGCTTGGTTGCATTGCAAGCTGTCCCACTTTCTTGATGCCTCCCCCCCCATGCTGAAAATTTTGTCCATCTGTGTTTTGCAACATCAGTTTTTATAGATAACACGCAGCCAGTTCACATTCCCATAGCATGCTGCAGAATTCATGCAATAACATAAAACAGAATTGGAGAGACTGTTTTAGCTAAGGAAGAGGCATAATTTCGACACAATATTAAGTTATGCATTATAGGTTGCCCACAGACTTTCATGGTGTGAAATATTAAAACCATTACTTAACTTCTGTGTCACAGTCCTAAAAATCAGCATCCTTCAGAAGGAAAAGACAGAGAAACTTAGCAGTTCTTCTAGGAAAGTGGGAAAAAAAGAAGTACTATTACAATGTGGGCCAAAGAGGTTCTAAAATGATCATTGGATTGGAGGGAAAAGAGGGAAGGAGCTGAACTGGAAAAGGGGGAATCAAGCAAAAAAAAAAATTGGAGGGAAGAAAGTGGGAAAATGTACAGTACAGGAATGTGGTTTAAAAGGGAAAGGAAGTTGGTTATTGAGTCATTTCCTAAAAGAAAGGAAAATTTAGTTTTAAAAGTGTTTGATGAAGAGTTGCTAACTAGGAGAGGTATAGGTTATATTGAAACAATTCCTTGAAAAAAAACTATATAGAAATGAAGGTTGATGGCAAAAGGAAAGTTAAAGGATTGAGATAAAAGAAAAATGAGTAGGATAAATAACATATTGTAATAAAGTTTTGAACCACAAGAGGTTTAAAAGGTTGGTGGTGGTATTAAATAAGGGAATGTTATGAAAGTTTGTTTTTAAATATGAAATGAAAATTGATAGGAATGAAATGATGGATAAAAGATAGGAGATTGATTTATTGAAATTATAAATGTGAATTATGGATTATGGAATGGATTAATTATTTATTAAGATACGTTACCAATTGAAAGAAAAAAGAATTAAGGTAACGTTGTATAGTAATAAACTTTATAGTGAAATGTTATAACATATGAAATGGTCATAAATAGAAATGATATGATGGTTAAAAGATAGGAAGACTGACTTATTGAAATTATGAATTGGAATTATAGAGTATCACAAGATTGACTTAAAAACAGATTCTAAACAAAACAAGAAGAGATGTTACTCATTTATTAAAAATTGTATAAAATGGTAAAGGAGAGATTGGAAAAGTTTTGAAATGGATAAAATTGGAAGAGGAGAATTTGAAGCTTGATATTTAAAGGGGATAAATATGGAACGGATGTAAACAGAGTGATATAGGAAGATTATCTTGTAAATCTAAGGTAAGACTGGATGTAAATAAAGAAAAGAAAAGAATCAGGAGATAGAAGAAGAAAAGGAAAGGGAAAGGATATTTGTTTCTTTGTGATACAACAAATCTACCTTTCCTAATGTATTGTATGTATGTATGTTTGTGTTGTAGTTTATTTATTTGTTTGAAAATAATATTCTTTTTGAGCATATATATATATATATCTGCTCCAGCCTTTTCTGCCTACTAGACCTAGCTATGGTACATTCTACCCCAGGAAGTACAGTCTTACTTGGCAATAACTCCCACTGAATTAATTTCTCATTCAACTAAGTGTAAACTTTCTTATGTACTATGCAAATATGCTCTATGGTTTTTACATCCATAGCAAAACCAAAATGTTAGAAGTTGGAATGGAGGGTGAGGAGGGAAAAAAAAACCTCCTGTGTAAACATGAAATTGCAAAAAGGTTGTATAAAAAGCTTTTAGTGTTAGTGTTGACATTTTTTTATTTATAAGCCACTTTACTCCAAAGCAAAGTTTCTAAGTAACCATAATAATTGTTGCTATCATAAATGTATGGCTGTTGTTTTCTAGTGCAGAGCTCATTCTGTCTTCTTAAGATACCATGATTTTTAAGAATTACATGTATAAATTACTTTTATTCACTTTCAGTGATGGACTATATTCTTTATGTAGCAGTAATAGCTAGTGTATGGTTTTATTCAAAATAAATTGAACAAGAGTTGATTTAGTTTTCTCTGATTTACATCCATTTTTTGATACTAGCTCATCAAAATGGTTATATTCCTACTTTGGATTTAAGCCAGTCTTCAACATATATTGGAATTATGAATATCAGTTCCCAGACAACATAAATCTGATTTTTAGAATCAGTGTGTTGGCTTCTAAAATTAGGCAGTATGGATACATCTTCCCTCACACATGGCCAATGGTTTGCAAGAGATGGTCTCATTGTGTACAACCTTGAATTCCCCTTTTGCAAGCTTGCAAAATTTTAGAAAAGTGAGCAACTCTTTCTGGTTGCCTTTAATTACAAACCATATTGCTGTGTCTTTGGTGCTTGGTACTGTGTCAATTTCCAGTACTTAGCACTAATACATAATACATGTATTAACTCATTTTTTCTTTATGCCAGTCATCATACATTATTTAGATTAACAGTATAAAACTCTGAGTTGATAAATCTCCAGTTCACATTTTATATGGACCATGAGTCTATTGGGGAACCTGGTCCATTTTCTTTTACCTTCACATACCCTACTTCTTCCTATTAAAGCCTTGGTGACCCACTTTGAGCAATTCAGCATTTTTGAAATGTGAATTACTGGAAGCTCTTACAGATAATATGAACTATGGTTAATAAAATAAAGATAAAATAAAGTCTTACTTGAATAGAACCCAACCCTCAGTGATTTTACAGAAAAGTGCATATTTTCTTTACAATGGAACAGAAATATTTTACAACAAGTATAGCTCGCTGCCCTAGAATTTCCTAGCAGTCTGACTGCTAGTTAGACCTTCCATATCTTTTATGAGATCAGCCAGGGCCTACTAGTTATTTCCACTAGCCAAGGAACAATTTTAGTTGTTAGCTCTAAAATGCAATTTCACAGCAACGTATTGAAATTGCTCTATTCTTTTAAACCTCAGATGACAGGATGAAATGAATCTGAGCATCCAGCAAGAGTTTAACAAGTTCAGCACCTGTCTTCTGAAGAATCCTCTGCTTGCTGGATCTACAAGAAGCATAGGCTTCTACTCACACAACGGAAGTGCTTGCTAAAATTGATGCCTGCATGTAAAAAATGATGACTGAGTATGAGGGAGTGAAGTTGGGATTGTTGTAGACATGCAGCCAAGTTTTTTCTCCCGTTCACCTCAGGCATTCAGCCATTCCCTCATACTCACAGGCATTCAAGCAGTCTTCCAGCTGCTTGGCTAATTGAGCCACACCCTGGTGTTTTCAAGGCCAAGCTGATGTCCAGGGGCAGTGTCCACACCCAGCCCCTTAGCTTACAAAAACAAACACAGAAATAGAGTGGATATGGGTGTGGAGGAGAAATTGTCATAGAAAATGGCATACAGGTTAGGAGGTGGGAGGCAATATCTGAAGATTAAACCTAATACAAGCAGGCCAGACCATCAGTCAACTGCCAGGTTCACGAGCTATGCTAAGCATGAAAGCTGGCTGAGTGACTTCAGACCAGTCATTCTCTCTCAGTCCAACCTAACCCACAGAATTGTTATTGTGGGGGAAACAGGAGGAAGGAATATTAATGTGTATGATTACCACCTTGAGGTGGAATAAAAATCTAATAAATAAACATTGATGGGAATCCTGGTCTGTTTAAGAGCAGAGCTTGGAGGCTGACCTGGAACTCGGTGCCATCTAGAGAAAGAGCTTTTGGGGAAAGTCAATGGTTGTATGCTCCTTTGTAGTCTTCGAGACTTTTGTGTAAACTGAATATTAACAGAAGACTTAAACTTTGAAGATATCTTTACTTGGCAACATCACCTTGTAAAGCTCTAGAAGGATGGAGATGGCCAGTGCAATAGCCTGTTGTTGTGTAAAGTCTGTGCTGGAATAAAGTATTGTGCACAGGTTTGCTACACAGTGTTACATCCAGTCCTTGGAGACCAAAGAACCCTCACACCGAGATCGCAGAACTCACAAATAGCTGAATACAAATGAGCCAATCCTGCTCAAGCCTAAAGTAAATAAATAACAAAAAAAACCCACGTCTCCTCACCTTGCAAAGCAGTTAACAGTAGATGGCTATAAAACTTTATGATGAATACTGAAGTTTAGCCTCTCTTTTTTTGTCAGCATATAAAAGTGGCTGCAAATCTATTACATTTCTCAGGAGTTTTAAGTCATAACCCATTATAAATTGTATGTGGCTATGCTGATGTCCAGTAGACGTAGGTGGTTATAAAGGGCACGCAGCCAGCTGCTTCCATTCCAGCTTAATGAGAGATTGTAATTCCTTATGGTAACTTTGGATTTAAGAAGAAAAATATGACATTCCTATACTCTGAAAGTAATGATCTTTCAAGAGCAATACCTGCTTTTTAAAAAACTATTAAAGATGCAGATTTCTTGTTTTCTCTAGAATGAATCTTAGTCAACCTTTCAGGTTTAGGTGGCCTCCATATATTTGAACCTCAAGCCTCCGAATTCTCCAAATTTGATAGTTGTGGTCTTGCAAATGATGTCCAAGTTAAGGAAATATGGTCTTAGTTGATATTACTTCTGGATTTCTACAAATTTTAAAGAAAAAACAGAAGGAATTCATGAGCATGACTTGAAAATTTCATGGAGCACAACTGGAACTGAAAATGTAAAACTATAGAGGAAACTGGATTTTGCATTGTATTGAAAGACAGAAAGAAGGCTATGCTTCCAAAAGCATAAGAGGTAGAAATAGTATTTTTTTCTGGGTAAATATTCTCCATAAAACAAATGTTGCTCCAAGAACACTTCAGCCGAAGCCATTTCAAAATGGAGTCTTTGAAGGGCAATAGGGGCTTATGGATAAGATAATATGTCCTTTCCAGAATGAAATCTGGAAAATTAAAGACATTAGTTTCTTTCTGTAGAATGCTTTCTATTGCTTTAAAATCATGTGCTTGAACTGGTTTGTGTGATAAAACTTAGAATGCCCAGTCTTTTGCTTTTCTAGGTTATATGTTTGTTAGCATTCATGCATTTATGAAGTACTTGGTGTAAAAATGTGGTAGAACAATTGTTGCACAGCTGGCTATGGTGGAACTGAATGTAAAATCTCTATTGGATGAAAATAGAGTCCAAAATTTCTGTCTCTGATCTCCTGGCAAGCATACAGGTAGGATATGAAAGCAAGAACATTACCAAAGGTTTGGTTGGTAGTATGAAATATCATAGCTAGGAGCAGTTAATGGACCAGCTGTCAGCATCTGATCTACCCATTCCTTTTCTTCTCCAAGGAACTGGCCATCAACTCATCAAAAGATAAAACAGAAATGGCCCAGCTATGATGGTAGACTTTTCTTTTGTTTCTCCTGTGTTGATTCATCATTTTAATTAGGTTTTGGGTTTTCTGAGAAAGATAGAAATGTTCTTATGTATTTCTTTCATATCAATTATCTTGTCAGTCTTCACCAAGCCTTTCCTTTCCTTTCCTTTCCTTTCCTTTCCTTTCCTTTCCTTTCCTTTCCTTTCCTTTCCTTTCCTTTCCTTTC
>JANHFO010005419.1:31313-43086 GCA_032468095.1 Pareas carinatus
AACCTGGCCCTTCAGTTCTTCACAATTGGAATGGAGTGCATTTTAATTAATTTTTTTTTACTAGAATTAATTCTTGTTTTCATAAAATTTTGGAAGCATGGGTACTTATGCTCTTTTTTAATGTTTTGTGGGAGCAATTGTTTATTTTAATTTACATAAAATAACACTTGCAGAATTTACTTGAAAGGAAGGAAGATTTTCCCATTTTTAAAAAAGAAAGGATAATTTTAGATGAGTTGTGTATATGATAAAGGGGTCAAATGAGCTTCTTTCTGATTATTTTTTCTTTATTGCATTAGGGAATTTTGGGTAAATATGGTATTTATCAAATTCCCAGTAGCATCAGCAAATAAGGCATCTATAGAAAAAGAGTATTTACAAATTAACGCTTAATCATTATCTTTTGTGTATAAGTTTCATCTTTGTGCAAATTATTTCTTAGAAAGTGTACCACATGCATCTTTGTAGAAGCTGTGATCGTGTATGTGTTCAATGGTGGCAAATAAACGTAGGGTTTATTACAAAATGCCACTGCTGCTCCTGGTGTGTGTAATTTGTGCACCTGCATTTTTAAAGCATTTCAGCATTTTTCCCTTTGTGAATTTACTGGTAACACACATTATCTTCCCAGCTGCCACAATATGGTATTTTCCATCTGTGTTATGTCAGCCCTTTGTTATCCAAGAGCCATTGTTTTCACAGCAAATATCAACTAAAAATGGCACAACAAGAATGGGTTACTTGGTTGCCCTGGAATAGCCTGCCTATCCTCAGTCTGATATCTCAAAGCTCATTCAGTCTGAACCCCAAAAGGATGCAACTGGAGCGCATATCTGGAATTCTCATAAACTTAAAGCAATTTCTCATTCTATCTTGAGCACAAAAGGCCCTTTGAAAGACTCCACACATCTGAGGACAAAGAACTTCTCCAGGGGTAGGAGAAATTTTTCCAGCAGGATTCCCCTTAGCACTGAAGATAACACTGATACTGAAACAGACTAATGAGAAGAGATCCCTCCCGGCATCTTGCCTTGGGATTTAATTGAAGTGAGGGAAATGCGTGAGAGAAAGTAAACTGCTGGAAAGCTTATTGTACAATGAAAGAAACCACCTTGGAAGTAAATAAGTTAAGAATGCACTCTACTTCCCCATGAGAATGTCACTAACGCTCTTTTCTCCTTTGGAAGAATGCCCACAGCTAAACTAATTCTATCTTTATCTTCATCTTTATCATCTTTATCTTTATCTCTATTTCACCTTTATCTATCTTTATCTTTATCTTATTTTTCCCCTTCCCTTCCCTACCCTTTCCTATCCTATCTTATCATACCCTACTCCGTTGACCAATCGTTTTCATTTTTATTAAAAATTCATCATTACATTAAAAATAGGGATAAAAAAGGCAATAAATAAATACCAGTAAAAATTCACCTTGGAGTAAAATGTAAAACCAGAATAATCTGAAATAATCAGCTAAAAACACATCAAGTGACGAGTTGCACATCCTGAGAATATATTGGTTGGGTGCTACCATTGGCCTTCAGCGGAAGTTCAATTGCAAACATAATAGATAGAGATGAAGTGCCAACCGGGCCTCAGTGTTCACATGTTCCCTGTTCCTCTCTGGTGAGTACTATTAGAGCAGAAGGCTGTAAGCTGAATCAGCTATATTTTCTGTTAGAAACGTCCCTGGAGCTGAGAACACCACTACAATTGTGGGTTATTTGCAAGCAAGTTAAGCTGAATACAACCCCCCTCCCCACACACCATACTACTGTAAGTCTTAACTTTTCATTGCTTTCTTCAAAGACATTCTGCGTGAGTATAGATCCTTTCTTACTTCGGAACAGTTTTAAGTGCCTACTTAAAAACTAGCCAAAAGTTGGGCATCAAAAACTAATAAAATTTTGGTCTTTCTTATTCACTGATAATCTTACTCAGAGAGACTAAATCGTTATTTCAGATGATGTTTTCAAATGTTTTCAGCTACATTGTCATGTTCACAAAGACAAAATAACACAGGGTTATAAATAACCATTAGAGCTAGTTCTAGACAGAGTAAGTTAATGCCTGAAAGCAAGTCAGTGGCTGTGCAAAAATCAAATATCTAAACACAGTTTAAAGCAAAGCAAAGATATAAAGAAACTTTTCTGTTCTCTGTAATTTTTTAGAATCCTATCGCATAAAAATGCTGAAAATGTATCTATCTGAAGGAAGTTTTGCATTCATATATTCATACATGCTGAATTCACATTATTTGTTTAAAATCATACATTTCACAATTTGCATTATATACAATGTAATGTATATATTATATAATATATATATAATTTTAATAGGAGATTATAGATAAACCTAAGGGCATGTTATGATTTATTTATTAATTGTGAAAATGGTGATGATGATGATGATGATGATGATGATGATGATGATGATGATGGGGATCTGTTCTCATGTGACCAAAGAGTCATTGCTTTATTGAAATTTAAGTTTATTTTTTGGAGGGCCTTACAAGTACTTCTTCTTCAACACTAAGTACCTTGGTTCAATATCACTAAAATCCAAAGTGGTTGATGTAGACTGTTTATTAGGATTTGCTTCTTATTAGCACTGTTTAAAATGTGCAAGTCCATAACTTGTCAAAAGCAAATGCAGATTGCTTTCTTAGAGCTTCAAGAAAGACTAGATGAGCTGTTTGGCATGAGACACCTCTGCAAAGATCAATAATTAGCATTAAGCAAGGCTACTTTTTGAGAAGCACTCCTTTTCTTTGGAGACATGCTTATTCCACATTAACAATGCCTTAAGTAAAATGATAAAGAGATGTATCAGGGTCCATTTTCTAAGTGGTGCATGGGGAGCTATACTCACAGGCCTGCTTGGTATTAAATGCTGCTTCCGCACTTGTCGTAAACATTTTCAATTACTGAATATTTAGGCCTGAGCAACATGGGCTTCAGGATATATTTTGCCATTAACTTTTTAAAAGTCCAAAGAAGATTTTGCATGATTAAATGAAGGATTTGGAAGGGGACAAATAATTAAGCCCTTTCTGGGGCCATTTTGAAAGGCCTGCTACCCTTCTGTTAACCTAAGACGTTAAAGAGGGCAAAATCCTATATGAAAGACTAATGGGAGTGTTGCTTAGACTTCTTCCATGCTGTGCTTCCTCCCTCAGCATTTAGAAAGGACTTCCCTCACCCATACTTTGGGTGCCTGTTGGTGTTCCCTTCTTCAGAATTCAAGTTTTTGGAATGAGATTGAGAGATAGGACATTCAGATTATGGATTACAAATTCCCATATCTCCTGAAGCGAAGTTAATGGCACTGGACAGTCCTGCCTGTCTGCCTCCCTCCCTGCCTGCCTGTCTGCTTCAAAAGATCTATATGCACCCCTTCCTAACACAGTTCTCAAAAAAGTGAAACTTTACCTCAGGAAATGTTCTCAGATTCAAAGCTCTTTAATGGTCTAATTTCTGCCTCTATTGATTTGAACATATCAGTTTGGATTCTAGAGTATCAGGACTTTTGTTATTATGAGTCATGATTCATGTACTGCTTTACGGACAATCAGGAGAGAAGGAATTTAAACAAAGAAAAAAAATCTGAGGTCTGATTTTGGATAGAAAAACACAAACCTATTAAAATGTCTCCTTGTCCCCACATTATTGGTTCTCACTGTGCTTCCTGTGTTGCTTTTCAGTTTTTCTGGAAACATCTGAAAGGTATTACAAAGACAACAGTCTTATCCAGCTTGGTGCCATTCAGATGTGTTTGGACTTCAACTCCCATAATTTCTAGGCAGTGTAGAAGTCCTTCAGACAATTCCACCCTGCAGCCTAAACTGCTTATCTCTCATCCCATTTCTGTCTATTTCATAAGCCAACTTCAGAAATTGCAGTAGGTTGGCAATGGGGCCAGGTTGATGCTCAGTCCAGATAATAGATCAGAATATCTGATAGGCCATTCCCCTGCTGCTTGCCTTCCCTAACTTTGCAGAAAAGGTGATCTCCACCAGCTGCTCCTCTTCAAAAAAAAAATCAATCTGGGGGCGTTGTTGTTGCTATTTCCTTCTTACTTAGTCCCTGTGCCTTTGCTTGCACACAGGAATGTCTTCCCTTTTTCCTTTCCACATTATTTCCTTCAACACTAACTCAGATATTTTCTTTTTTCCTCTTAGGATAATATTATAGCTCTGATCCTACAATAATCAAAATATTAGGGCCTATCTGCCCTTCTGTTGGATCCTGACTGTCTGGCTCTATTGAGCCTAAAAGTGCAGCCAGGAGGCCAATTTCCCCCCCAGCTGCCGAAGGCAATTTGCTGGCCGGCACTGTGCACTGATTGGTTAAAACACACGAAGTGTCTGTTTTTAAAGAGAATTAGAGCCTGCTGCTCGCTGTGAAGTTTACAGTAGTTTGCCAAATAAAAAGTTTTACTGGAGCCTTTTGTGTCCAGCCCACGATCTTTCACCTGGCGATGAAGGTGGAATACTGGAAGGAGGAAAGGACAAAGGAAGTCAGCGTAAACCCAGATGATCTGAAGCAAAATGTTGTCAATCTACCCGCTGACACCATTCAATCCAGCGAAGGAAAATTGGTAGGCATTCATGATGCATTTTGATTTTTCCGTCGAATTTTCCCAATCTCACAGACAATCGGAGAAAAGCGCTTTTTCTTAGTAACTGTGGCCACGAAGTATTCGACTCTGCACGAACATTGTCAGAACCCAACATCCTTCAAGTAATCTCATGGGCAGACTTAAAGAATGTTCTGCACATACATTACGCTCTTGCCTCATCAAAATTTGTAAAAAGGTACGAATTCCAGCATCGCATGCAAATAAACGGGGAGTCAATAAGCCAATTTATAGCGGCACTGAGGAAAGCAGCAGTGCATTACTCGTTCTCTGATCTGGATGATAGCTTACTTGATCAGCTCATTTTTGGTGTTAAAGATGCCCGGCTACAGATACACTTATTGGTAAATGCAAATCTGACCATACAAATCGCCTTGGATGAAGCCAGGGCAGCTGAATCTTCATCCAGCACAGCTGAATCTATAAAAAAAATAGCCGGAGCACCCGTCTCAGACAGAGCCACTATTGCAGTTCACCAAGAAAATTATGAAACAGATGAGAAAAACTCTGAAGATGAAGGAGGGGAGGTTTTCCAGATGACTAAAAAGCTCAACAGAGCAAAGTCACAAGTGTTCTAGCTGCGGAGGACACCATTCTCAAGCTGTTTGCAGATTCAGAGAAGCCACCTGCAGATGCTGCAACAAGAAAGGTTATCTGACCAAGGTACGCAGAGCAGCTCTACCCGCAGAGCTGACTCCTCAGCAAGACATGCCATGACAACCAAAAAACAGACCAAACTGAGAAGCAAGACAACCATGGAAGGCAAATAAACCAGCAGGAACCTCAGATATGTTCCAAATCAAAATTGACAGTAACAGATCCTTGAACCAGAATAAAATTGCAATCATGATGCATATCGGAAACAGCCCTTGCCGCATGGAAGTGGATACCAGTGTTCCAGTGTGCTACAAAAAATTTGCAGGAGAGGTACCAGTAACCATTGTGTGTGTGTGTGAGGCACCTCCCAAGCCTCCTTGAACTGAACTGGTTTAGCTCCCAAGGTTTGGTGTAACTGGAGTCCACTCAAAACACAGGCATTGGGGTGAGGATCTGATTAACGAATTTGTGGACATGTTCAACAATGATCTAGGCAAATACAATGGTACCCCTATTCTATTAACCTAGACTCTCGGGTAACCCCAATTAGATTTAATGCCAGGAGGGTCCCATTTGCCCTAAAACCAAAATTGGATAAAGAACCGGATAAACTAATTGCCCAGGGAATTTTAGTCCCCACAGAACATGCTTGCTGGGAGATTCCTATAGTCACCCCAATCAAAAAAGATGGATCCATTCGCATTTGTGCGGACTATAAATGCACAATTAATAAAGCGTTACAGCAAAGTGTATATCCTGTCCCCATAATTCAACATCTGCTGCATTCCCTGAGCCTGGGCAAAGTATTTGCAAAGCTGGATTTAGCTCAGGCTTACCAGCAACTTCATGTAGATGGTGCCACGGCTGAGGTACAAACTATTGTGACTCCACCATAGTGCTTTCAAAGTGACCCATCTTCAGTTTGGAATAGGTGTAGCCCCAGGAATTTTCCAGAGTATTATGAAAAGGTTGCTACAGAAAATTCCTGGGGTTGTTCCTTATTTCGACGACATTCTCATCACCGCAGAAAATAAGGCACAATTACTGACCCAGTTAAAAGCAATTTTCAGCATGTTTAGGAATGCAGAGCTCAAACTACATAAAGATAAATGCCAGATTGGGGTGAGCGAGCTCGAATTTTTAGAATACTGTAGAGACGGACAGAGTATTGACCTCACTGATGAAAAAGTAAAAGCAATAAAAAATGCTCCAACCCCAACTAAAAAGACCGAGCTACAGGCCTTCTTAGGTCTTCTGAATTTCTATCACAGTTTTTTACAAAATAAAGCTACTGTAGCTCATCCATTACACTGCTTGCTAGCAAAAAACAGTCCATGGCTATGGGGAAAAGCTGGAAACGCCATGTTCAATGCTGTTAAAAGCTTGTTGTCCAATAATCAGTTCCTTGTCCAATACAACATCACCCTCCCCCTGATGCTAGCTTGCGACACGTCCCCTTTTGCTATTGGAGCTGTGCTAAGTCACACATTGCCAAATGGAATTGAGACGCCTGTAGCATTTTACTCATGCACCTTATCTTCAGCTGAAAGGAACTACAGCTAACTAAATAAGGAGGCACTTGCCATTGTAGCTGCTATGTGTCATTTCCATGAATATCTGTTCGGCCGACATTTTTCATTGATTACTGACCATAAACCACTTCTGAGCATGTTGGCTGGGGATTGGCCTACTTCGCCAGCCCTCTCACCGAAGCTCATGCACTGGACTATCCTGCTTGCTGCCTATTTCTACACCTTGATCCATCGCCCTGGTGCCACTGTGGGACATGCGTACACTTTAAGCTGTTGCCCCCTGCCTGAATTGGGGAACAACACCAACTCGGACTGCCTGAGTCTCCTTCTGGATTGTTTGGAGACTTCTCTAATTACATCCGCGGATGTGGCTGCTGCCTTGGTCAAGGACCTCACCCTCAAGCCGGTTTTGAGCTGGGTGGGGAGGGGGTGGACAAAAGGGCTGATTTCAGAAGAATTTCAGTCTTAATTAATATGCAAGTGTACGCTTGCTGTACAAGGGGATTGTTTGTTGTGGGGCGACCGCATTATGATACCAGAAAAACCGTGGGAAAACGTACTCAAAACATTACATGAATGCCATCTGGACATTGCTAAAATGAAGGTTTTGGCTCATAGTTTTGTTTGCTGACCACAAATGGACAAGGAGATTGAGCCCCTGGTTGCTGGCTGCTCAATCTGTCAAGATTCCAGATCGCCCCCACCAAAACTACCAGCCTGGAAATGGGAAAAGCCAAGAGCTCCATGGTCAAGATTGCACCTTGATTTTGCTGACCCTGTTCAGTCTTAGACATTTTTAATGATCATTGATGTATTTTCAAAAAAGAAGGAAGTTAAGATGATGGCAAACACTACTACCCCCAAGGTTATAAAAACACTGCAAACTGTGTTCATTACCCATGGGTTACCTGAACTCATAGTCACAAGACAGTGGGCCACAATTTACGGCAACCAGGTTTGAGGGGTTCCTAACCTCATTGGGGATTCGCCATGCCTTAGTTGCACTGAATCACACCAGTTCCAACAGCTTGGTGGAATATGCAGTCTGCTTAGTCAAAGAGGCTTTAGGGAGGTTGCCCCCAGAGGATTGGCATGAAAGATTGAATACATTTCTGTTTTGGCAGCATGCAACCCCATCCAAGGCAACAGGCAAGAGTCCAGCCGAATTGCTGTTCAGTAGAAAACTTAGAACAGTTCTGGATAAATTACACCCAGAATATGGAAAACCCAAGCCCGGCCAGAACTACGGGGGCAAGAGACTGGGTATGGATCAGGAATTATTACTCCAGACCCAAGTGAGTTTGGGGGAGAATTGAGGCCATAACAGGCCCATTATCCTATGTAGTTCATTTGGAAGATGGTCGACTATGGCAAAGCCATGTGGACCAGCTTCAAAAGGAAGAACCACCAAACATAAGGGAGAAAACCTTAGAGAGATCCAGGATGGTGCAGTGATTAAAAGCAGCACTGTAGGCTATTCCTGCTGACTGCCATCTGCCATTAGCCATCAAGTTCAGCAGTTTGATTCTCACTGGCTCAAGGTTGACTGAGCCTTCCATCCTTCCAAGGTCAGTAAAATGAGGACCCAGATTGGTGGGGGCAATATGCTGACTGTGTAAACCACTTGGAGAGTGCTGTAAAGCACTGTTAAGCAGTATATAAGTCTAAATAATAATAAAATAAATAATAAAAAACCAATCCTGAAAATAACAAATTAACTGCTCCCTCCCCAGGGTTCGTCAATGAACCTGAGGATCTGGAGGACTTACCGGACTGGCCTACAATCCAGCGTAGCATGGGGGACACACCTCCTCATCTTTGCCGGAGACTGGGCCTGGTGTCTTCTAGGACCTTCCATGGGAAGCTCCGGAGGCTACAACAAGCCCAACCGGCCAGGTTGATTTACCAGCAAAAACTGAACTGTGCAGGTCAGTTCATTCCTGTAAATTCCCCATGTACTTAAATGAGTATGTGTATAACTGGGTGAGTTCATCTTGAAGGGGAAGGGTGTTGGATCTTGACTGTCTGGCTCCATTGAGCCTAAAAGCGGCAGTCAGGAAGCGAATTTCCTCCCCAGCTGCTGGAGGCAAATTTCAGATCGGCGCTGTGCGCTGATAGGTTAAAGCACAAGAAGCACCTGTTTTTAAAGAGAATTAGAGCCTGCTGCTCACTGTGGAGTTTGCAGTAGTTTGCTAAATAAAGAGCTGTTTTACTGGAGCATCATGTCCAGCCTTTTGTGCCCAGCCAGTGATCTTTCACCTTCCACACTAGGAAATGAAAGTCATGCATGCTAATTCCACGTTGCAAGGAGTTAAATTTTTTTCATTCTTGAAGGCTGCTTGGACAAGGTCTTTCAGTTTTCTCAGCAAGGTTTTTCAAAAGTGGTTTGCCATTGCCTCAGTAACTGAATTTTCATAAGATCCAGGGAAAGTTTGTCTGAGATGTTTTCTTGGGTTACGGTTCTGGTCTGGACTCAGATTTATTTTATCTGATTGCTGTCTTGACCCAGGTCTTCCTCCTGATCCACACGGTTATTCCTTCTTCCCATTATAGGAACACATTATTTCTTTGTTCCAATATCCATGGAAACTTCATAGCAAGGAAGTACTGATGATTCAACTTCATAAAAATTGAGCAGTAATATTCTTAGGTTGCAATTTTAAAATGGTAAAAAAGTAAAGGGAAGAATGGGGAAATGAAGATTATGGGCAGAGTTGGAGAAGGAAGGAGTGCTTGCTCTACCTACTCTGGACAGAAACCCCAAAAGTGTCTGTTGGGAGTTGTAGGGACCGAAGGGAGCATGGTCATCTAGAGTCAAGGATAATTCGCTGACTTAATGGATCATGTTGGAGCAACTGCAAAAGAAGTAAAGAAAAAAAGCAACGAGCAATTGCCAATCAGCAAAAAAGTAGCAAATTGGTAACTTAGGCTAAAATGGCTGCCCCAGGGAGCACCCAGCTGTTGGAGGGGAGGGGCATGTCAGGTGCTGCAACCAGTCAGAGCTGGGGCTGTTACTGGAATGTAACAAAGCATAGGAGACCATCTGCTCTGAAGGGCTTAAGGCAGTTTTCAACCAATGTTGGAAAACATGGGTCCAATTTTAAAAATTAATAGCCTGGCCTATCGGTGTTTCAATACTGTCAAAGTTCTAGATTCTGAATTCAAGCAAGGCCTCTACTGATCATCACATTATAAAGGGGATTGTTCGCTAGCTGAAGGGTCTCAAGCTATATTTTAGATAAGATTTTCAGGAACTGAAGGGATTACTAAGTTTAGTTATCAATACCCTGCAGACTGATGCTATCTCTATCAGGCTCTGCTACAGTAGACAATTAATAAAGATGATTACGACTCTGAGGCTAAATTTGATACATTACTGAACAGTGGTTTACTTATACTACCCTGATGACAAATCATTCAGAGGTAAAGCTGTGGAGTTTTCAGGAATAATTCTTTATTCTAATTAATGTAGCAGTACACACAGGTTCAATCTGATATAAGCACTGTTATAGATAATACTGTATATTCCTAAGTAACTCTTTGGATAACTGAGTTACAAAGATCTGGATGACTGTTAACACTGTGCTGCTGTCTAGCTGTAATCTGGATTTTTGTAGTTCAGATTGGGTGGTTCTTACATGACATGACATTTAACACATTTTCACAGTAATATCCTTCTGTCATCAAGCCTTTCTACAAGAACAGAAACAATAAAAGCAATAACAATAAAAAAATAAGTGAAAGAAAATCTGTTTAGAATATCCAAATGGTCATTTGAAAAAAAGTCTGAAATTTATTTAAGGGTTTCATTTTCATTTTAAATATGCACTTTTCTCCAACACTCCTTTGAATTCCTCTTGTAATAATCTAAGTCTAAAATTCAAAGTTAATGCATTTGATTTTTAACGATCAACCAGAAAAACCTGAGTCCTTCGGGAGAAGGGCGGTATATAAATTTAAACAAATAAATAAATAATAAATAAATAAAAACAAGGTTAATGTACATCACAGCAATCCATGAAATCTGATTTTACTTGCCTTTTTTATGGATTGAAACCACATCATGCTTTCCCATCTAGAAGGAATGGCATCTTCTGTTTCAACAAAAGTAACAAATATTCCTACAATTTTTTTCATGTATATGGTCCTACGTCCTACTTTGAAAAATAAAAATGGAAAATCTATTTGTATTTGACTTTTGTGAGCACACTGGAGCATATATGGAGCTCTTGATAAGAATGAATTACTTTATAGGCTTGTCTTTCATATATGTGGCCTTATCAAAAAGCTACCTATATGTTCATAGTGATGGTGATTTAATGCATTACTTTGAGTTGGATTCAGGAGTTAGTTCATGCTGTTATCCTTTCAGAAGGTTTGGAGAATAAGGCAAAAGATATTTCAAAGGTTGAAAGAAAGTTAGGAGATCTCCAATGCCAGCCTAGCACATTTTGCTGTCTAAAATGAAACTCAAATTATTCATCATCCTGTATTAGGGACATCACTTCAAAGAACTTTCTACACCAGTCAGTTCCTGCTGCCATCAATTACCTTACAGATGATATTATGAACAGCTTATATCAACCAAGGTCAGGGGTGGCCTTGAGCATCCCCACGAAATATTAGAAAAGTCAGGAGAAGGATTTTCAGACTTTGACCCAAAATTGCAGCCTCTAAAATGTAATATTAAGGGGAAACTGCATAATTATTATTAATACTGCAATCAAATGATGAATAGCAATGAAAAAGAATTCTGAAGTAAATCTTGCTGGAAGCAAACGTGGGCATTTCACTAGAGTGGATCCATCATGGGAGAAACACTAGCTGGAATAAAGTCTTGCTAGAGGTGTTCTTTCCTTAGAAAAAAAAATCTACTGTAATAGTAGATGAGTTCCATTTTTTTTCAACGAGGTGGTCAAAAGTTCCCTTCCCTTCTCTTCTCTTCTCTTCTCTTCTCTTCTCTTCTCTTCTCTTCTCTTCTCTTCTCTTCTCTACAATTCTCTTCT
>JANHFO010005419.1:59394-71816 GCA_032468095.1 Pareas carinatus
AGGGCGGGGTAGACGTATAATAATAACAACAACAACAACAACAACAACAACAACAACAACAATAATAATAATGATCTTTTAAATGTTGGTTTTATTTCTAAGGGGTGGGGGAGAAATGGTGAAGAGAAATTTGCAGGAAATGCATCACTGGAGAAGAATGTCTCTGACCAAGTCCGAAGGGGGGTGTTGTCAAAAAGGAAGGTGTAGTGATTAGGAACAGAATAAGGTAATTGGAAGGGACCTTGGAGGTCTTCTAGTCCAACCCCCTCCTCAAGCAGGAAACCCTATATCCTTTCAGACAAAGCTTTGTCCAATCTCTTCTTTAAAACCTCCAGTGGTGAAGGACCTACAACTTCTGGAGGGAAGTCGTTCCATTGATTAATTGCTCTAACTGTCAAAAAAGTTCTTTCTTAGGCTCTCTGGGTTGCTTCTCTCCTTGATTAATTTCCATTAATTGCTTCTTTTCTCACTGAACAATGGTATGCTTTCTTGAAGGAATGGGAGCTGGAGGCTACAGAGCTGAGGAAATATGAAAAGGTGACCTTTGGCCCGCCATCAATGATTCCGCTGGAAAAAAAGTTCCTGTAAACCCAACGTTGAGTCTCCCCCTTTCTCTCATCTCCCAAAGGCCTCTCGACACCATTCCAAAGAGACAATCCAAAAGCCAAAAATGGAAACAAAGAGACCGAAACAACTCCTCAACAGCAACCAACCCCAGATGAACAGAGATTAACCCAAGGATTAACACTAGCCCAACAATCAAGAAGTAAACAATGCCTCAATTAAGGAACTGCCAACTCAAACAAACAAGCTAAGAGTTAACAACAGCCTAACCAAGAAACACCAAGGCCACTCCGACCGACACTAAAAGGGCAAGCCACTAAGAGAGCAAATCTAATTACAGAATATCAGAGTTGGAAGGGACCTTGGAGGTCTTCTAGCCGAACCCCTGCTAAAGCAGGAGGCACTATACCAGTGGTGGCTAACCTTTTAGACATAGAGTGCTCAGACGAGACGCGGCTAATGAGTTGCAGCATCTGATGTCATCACTTGGCGTCGCTACTCTCTTTTTGGGCACGCTCAGCTCTGGGGCGATGCCAGGGCGACTTGGCTCACATTCCAGAAGAAAGACGCCTGCGTGTCCGCTGCGGCACACGTGTTATAGGTTCATCATCCCTGCCCTATACCATTTCAGACAAGCGTCTGTCTGGTTTCTTCTTAAAAGCCTCAGATGATGGAGCACCCACAACTTCTGGAGGCAAGCTGTTCCACTGGTTGATTGTTCTCACTGTTAGGAAATTTCTCCTTAGTTCTAGATTGGTACTCTCCTTGATTAGTGTCCATCCACTGTTTCTTGTTTTACTTTCTGATGATGTTAGTTGGGTAATGAAACATCTTCAGGTAAACAACCAAGTTCAGAGACTATCAAGGACAACACAGTCCTCAGATGTTTCCAACATTGCATTGACGTTAAACTCTGACTAACCAATAGTAGAGCTACAAAAATGCCAGCCAACCAACACTCATTCCCTCATTCAAAATTAGTCTTGAGTTTCCACCTACCACCCAAGAATGCTTGGTAAAATAAAAAAGGGAGCAAAAACACCTTGGAGGCTATAGCTACAAGGCCTGTGCGCTGTGTTGTTGTTAAGCTAAGCAAATTCTGATAGTGTGGCAACCCACATTATCGAACAAAGTTGCAAAGGACTGGGCTGCGGAAAATAGAATTGAGAAGTGAGAATGCAGGAGATGGATGAAAAAAAAAAGAAGAGTCAGGTTGACGTGGTTGGAATGTGAATTTTTATTCTGGGGAAGACCTACCAGGCTTTCAAGAATTTTACGATTATGCAAAGCATTATTAGCCTTTGGCTGTTCATATCATGTGATAGGCAAAAAATGTAACGGAGGAGTGGCGAAATTATTCCGCAGATGGTCTTATTAACTTGCTTATCTTTTCCATATGTTCTACTTACGCTAGTCAGACAGGGAAGAGTTATAAAATGTTTTCTACATCTTCTGAGGACAGGGGAAAAAAACCCCTAGCGTTCACAATAATATGGCAAAAGAAAATAAGCATGGACAATGATCTGAAGTAATGTATCACTTCTGATTGACCAAAAATAGAATAAAAGAATATAGGAAGTTCTCAAGAGTTCATTTAGTGACCGTTTGAAGTTACAATATCACTAAAAAAACGACTTAGGACTGTTTTCACACTAATGACTGTGGCAGCATTCCCAGTGGTCATGTGATCAAAATTCAGGTGCTTGGCATGTGGTTCATATTTATTATGACGGTTGCAGTGTCCCGGAGTCATAATCACCTTTTGCAATCTTCTGACAATCAAAGTTCATGGGAAAACAGATTCACTTCACAGCTAGCCTACTAACTTATCAACTGCAGTGATCTGAATTCGACAAGTACGGGAAGAAGGTTGTAAAATGGGTCAAAGCTCACTTAACAACTGTCTTCTGCAACTACATGAATTTTGGACTCAATTGTGGCCATATGTTGTACAATACCTGTACAATTTTCTTTTTTAAAAACATAATTCCCCCTCCAAACATACACACATAAAAAACAGCAAAGCAAACATATATACATACATAGAATACATCAGGGATGATAGATTAGCTGTATCCCAACAAGAAAACCAAATGTTTACAGAATTTGTAGGTGATATATCCACTAGAAAGCACAATCCAGAATTGATTCAAGTCATATAAATTTTTAATATGTCCTAGGAAGACTAGGACTTGTACAATTTTCTTGAAGGGGTGTTTGGATTTTGGCCTATCTACTTCTTAATTCTTTCTTTTGGCTTGTTCGCTCCCCAATTCCTTCATTTTTTGTTAATCTAAAAAAATGCACCTTATGGATATTCTGCAAAAGGCTGTCGCAGTTGCTTCCATTCCTTAACTCAGTACAATCTTTTGGACCTGAAAACTGTACTCATTTATCCCTTGGCATATCAGGGGTCACTCTCAAAAGGACAGCCAATGCTAAGGCAAAAAAGTAAAATAAAAATAAAAATATATTAGATGCATCTAGGACAAAAGTCTAAATTTCCTTCAGTCTAAATTCAGTTCCAATAAGTATTGTTAGCAGGGTTACTTCCCAATGCTTTGCAAACGTTCCTTTTAAAAGGACTATCGATTAAAAACTGCAATTAAGTGGAAATTTTAAAGAGAATCTCTGTCAATGGCTTCCAGGGATTTCAAGGTCCGAATTTCAATGGCACGGCTTTGCTTTAATTGACACTATTATGATTTTGCTTAGGAGATTGTTAACCCTCCTTTCCCTTCTATGGATCTCAGTGTCCATTGTGCAAAGTTGATTGTGGTCCTTCAAGTCTGTTTCCGGTCACTGGGTCCCACCGAAAGCCAAGGAAGATGCTTATTTTCTCCCAGCCGTCAATCAACTGACCGCTTGACATCTCTGTCGGAAACCCAGTCCCCAGGACACGCTTTGCTGGGCAGGGAGACTGGCAGGGCGATGAACGGGCCTCGTTTCGCCTCCTCGGAATCAAAGCTGTTGCTTCTGCTGTCCACCTTCACCCCTCCTCCCCAAAGTATCCCAACATGGGTTCCTGGATTATTTATGTCTGAACAAAAGGACCGGCTTATAGCCAGCTTGAAAGCTGCCAGGATTGATTGTCTCTATATGGTGGAAAGAGAATGGCGTGATGGGGCCCTACGTGAACGCGCTCCTTCTGACACAGCCGAGGCTGGCTTTGAAATTTAGCGCCGAATCCTCATTTTTCATTCAATGACTTTCTTTTCAGGGAGGGAATTCCACCCGGTTTCATTGGCCTTTGATCATCCTCCATTTTTCTAGCTGCTTTGGCCACCCTTTTCACTGCTTGTTAAATTCTCGGTTTACTTCTTAGAAGAATGGAAGGGGGATGTTGCAAATAAACGTGGGTACTTTTTTAAAAAAAGGATGCACAGTTTTCCTTGAACCATCTAATCCCCATTCAACATACTTTCGTGATAAATTGTACTGTCTATGCCATCTTCCCCCATGCCATCAAACTGCTCAGGAACTAACTTCCACAACACTGTTAAATTATCTAGTAGAAATATATCATGATTACGCTTCTCATCTTTCCTATTACTTACTCCCTATTGCCTATTTTTTATTTGCATGGCAATAGCTTGTTGCTTACATCTTAAAATATATAATAGTTGTGTCCTTTAGTATTCTTGTTTGACTGGTAGAGTGATTGTTAGTATTCCATGACTGTTCAATATAGACTGTCCCAAACATATTACAAAAATAATTGTGTGGCATGATGAATGTGTTTTGTGACATGGCCTGCCACAAATATTTTGATATATGACATTATGAAATGCTTTGTGACTTGATGATTGTACTTCATTACATGATGACATGATGAATATACTTTATGAATGTACTTTATGATGATGAATCTATCATAGGATTGTAACCATAGTTTATCAATTATAGCCTTATGATTGTAACCACAGTTTGTCAATTGTAGCCTGTATGTAAGTACTGAGCATTTATACCAGAGACAAATTCCTTGTGTGCACAGACACACTTATCCAATAAATTCTATTCTATTCTATTCTATTCTATTCTATTCTATTCTATTCTATTCTATTCTATTCTATTCTATTCTATTCTAATTTTACTGTGAAAGTAATTACAGTTAAACAGTTACAGGTCTCTTAGTAATAATCTTCTCTGAAAATGAAGTAATTTCGCATATAAACTCCACTCAAGATCCTGCTGCCTCTCTATCTGTTAAACAAATGAGCAAAAATTATTAGTTTGTGTATGGCTGGTTGATATTTGGTTCCATATCATATTATCTGAGTTGGCAAAACAAATTAAGCCAAATGTTGATAATGTGATGAATTTAAATGATTTTATTTATAAGCAAAGGGGCAGGTTAAATATCAAGGCCTCAGCAGGAACCACCCTTGAAGGAAAGCAGTCAAAACATTTCTCTTTCGGTTCGTACATTATTAGATCATCTAAGTGATATCTTGGCTAGCGCCCAGTTGGAATTGATCTCAAATGAATCAAAAGCTGTCAAAATTGCAGCAGCTACTAAACAGTAACAGCTTTCTTTTGACTTTTTAAAAAAGAATTTAAGTTACCTATGCACAAAAAGGGTCACTAGGTAAAATTAGAATTAGGTCCCAAAGGTTGTGAAGATTAACACCCCTTAATTTTAGTTTAAAGCTCTTTCTGATGAGATGAACTAGTTGCTTTCTGAACATATTCTTTCAAATTTTGAAAACTGCTCAAAATTTTAAAGAAGGAAAACAAGAATCAGTACACATAGTGATTAACAGCGGTAATTAGAACAGGAATTTCCATTGTCAAGAGATGCAATCATTAAACATTGTCAGAGGACCCCTGGCTTGTAACAAGTGTTGGCTACAAACAGGTTCCTTGGTTACAAGCATGGTGCGCAGAACAGAAGTGTCTGTACCAGAAAGTAGCAGCAAAGCACAAGCGCAGACTGCAGTGAGTTGCAAAAGCCTTTTACTCAAAACAGTCACAGTCCAGAAACAAAGTCGACAGTCCAGGTCAGAATACCACAGTCAAGCAGTCCCTCTACTAACCAGATTAGTCAGTTGTTTATCCAGTATCTTCGCCAACAAAGTGGGCCAGGAAAAAACAGCAAGCCAGGAACTATTCTCAGAGACATATACCACAAGCAGGAATCACCAAAGCTAGAGAGAATGACTTAAGCCCTGCTGGTTTATATGCTCTGGGTCCTGTGCTAATTAAGATAGGTGTGGCTCAGCTTGCTTCAGCTGGCCATGCAATTTGTAAACCAAACTGTAGGGTTACTTAAAGGGATCACCACCCGTATAACCCTAACAATGTGTTATGTTTCTTCTTGCTTCAAACAATCTACTATCATCCCAGTGCCAAAGAAACCCACCATCAAAGAGCTAAATGGCTACAGATCAGTCGCACTGACATCAGTAATTATGAAAACTTTCAGAAAACCATCACAAACCAACTACTAGACCCCTTACAATTTGCCAAGGACCACAGTTTGAAAACCTCTGATTTACAGCATTTTTTAAAAAAATTCAGACCCAGTACCTGTTAAGTTTAAAAAATGACCTTAGGAAGAGTTAGAACTCCAATGATTGTAAATTGGCTGTGTTTGAACTTTTTTAAAACTCATAGTCTCCCACAGAAATTCATCAAGTTCACACAAAAATCTGATGTTCCTCAGAATACAGTTGAGAAACTGTTTATACTATAAAACACTGAAAAGACAAATTAATACCAGATAATTACTTAATAGTTAATGCCAAATTGATTGCTTAATTAAGCAATTTCCAGCACAAACATTTCTAGGATAAAAGTTTTCAATCAAGAGAAGAATTAAAACAGATTCCTTAAAAACTGCATAGCAGAAACTCTGTTCCTAACACTAGAATGCCTTTTAGTCTCTCAATTTCTCACAACTCCTTTTTTTCAGAATCACATCAACTCCATCTAACATGACTCTTCAGTCTCCCCACTGATTCATTATTCTTTCATTCATTCTCTTTTGTATACTTGTTTTGCAGTTCTATTCTTATTCTTCATGACTAAACCATCTTAATGTGCTTACTTACTCATTTTTGTATGCAATCCACATTCTTTCAGCATCCATTCATTCATGACCCTTTCTCTAGTTTTATGACAAGCATTCCCATTTTACTCAACTTTTATACTTTTCTTGATAGACTTAACTATCCCTTCCTCATAACAAAGCAGGCAGAAGCACTTTTCTTTTTTTTTTCCAATAAGCATCTTTGAAAATGCTTAGACTGCTTACATTCTACCAGTGTTTTCATGTCTTCAAATTTCTATTTCTAATTTCCCATCTTTCAACATTCTACCAAGATACATAAATTCTTCTGGGGCCCGGATGGTGCAGTGGTTAAAAGCAGCACTGCAGGCTATTTCTGCTGACTGCCATCTGCCATTAGTCATCAAGTTCAGCAGTTCAATTCTCACTGGATCAAGGTTGACTCAGCCTTCCATCCTTCTGAGGTCGGTAAAATGAAGACCCAGATTGTTGGGGAGCAATATGCTGACTGTGTAAACCGCTTAGAGAGTGCTGTAAAGCACTGTTAAGTGGTATCTAAGTCTAAACAATAAATAAATAATACTGCAATCCTAACTATGGTAATAAAGTAATATTCCAATGCATTTCAATAGAATTTGCTTCTAAATATTCAGAATCATTATCTTACACTCATAACTTAAATTCTATGTACACGTCAGGAAGAATAAACCAATGAATAAAATAGAATGCATGCTTGAGTACAATGAATAATAGAGGTTTTAAGCCCTTCATGTATCCACTGTCATCTTAGGGGGGCACTTTGTTCCTTGCTCTAGTAAAGTACCTTAGAAATGAGACTTTAGGGGTGGGAAACAGTTATATATAATGCAAGATAAGAATTTCATGTAATATTTCACTTTATGACCACATTGCTTAGCGAGAGAGTTGCCAGTTCCGATTGCGGTTGGTAAATGAGAACTACCTGCGATCCCTTTGAACTCACTGATTCTTACACCTGAGTAAACTTGCATAGGATTGTACTCTAAGGAGGGTAATTGATCTGCAGGAAACAGCCATTTGTGTTAAAGATAGAAAAAGCGATTTGCTGAGAAACCTATGTTCTCTGTTATAAAATATAAATTAACAATAATTCTATTACAGCAAAATTCTGACATTGGTACATTCATAATGGATCTTATCCAGCTCTCTCTCTCTTTGCTCTCACTTTCCAGGCAAATAATGTTAGAGAAACTATGGCAGTATTTTTCTTCTAGGTGTAATAATATGTCAGTATCAAATTCTCTGAGTCAGTAGGGAGCATATAGTGTTGATTTACTGAAATTCTTGGATTATGTCTGCTTGGTGGTGAGTGTAGATTTAAGAGTGGAGAGGTAAGGGGTCTCCAAAAGGTGAAGAAATAACACAAAATGAAAGTTACAAAGGAAAGAAATAGGTTGACAGCTAGGATGCAATGCAGTAACTTTGGTATCTTGAAGAAAAACTTGGCATACAAGGCCTCCAAATATTGCATCCCATACATTTTATAACCTGTACCATTATATCCCTAAACTGAATAGCACAGGTAATAGCTGAATGAAGCAAGACTTTATGTTTGACAAAAAGAAAAGAACAAGAGAACCAGCTACTGTTCTCAATTCTAAGCAGTTCAGACCAGACAGTTTTAAAATTATCAGCAGGTTTTTTTTGCCATAGATGTAGTTTAATAGTTATTTATTGAAATCTCTACACAAGTAGTAGTGTAAGAACAATGTTGAAGCTGGTTTAGTTTATGTGAGATTTTGTTCACATTTTAGGATATGAGATAAAGCAGCACGTATATTGCTTTCCTCTTTACATGTAGTCCTCAAGATACAACCAATCACTTAATGGGCCATTTGAAATTATGACAGACCTCCCCAAAACTGCATATGGCCTTGTAGTTTCTGAACTTTCAAAGTTATAGTGACTGCAATGCCCTTAAAATCATTCACCCTTAAGACTGACCACAGGAACACCACAGCACCCCCCATCAATTAGTATATTAAATGGTTAAAAGGGATCGAGGTTGACAGTTTAATTTCAGCACTTAATGGGGGGAGGAAGGAGAAAGATCAACCAGTCTGTCCCTCTGAGCTTTGTCTTGTTTTGCTTTCTTTATTGAAGAATTGTGGGTTTGAGAAAGAGGGTTAAGCAAGGGAAAGGTTTGGGGAAGATTGTCCTGAAGCTGCCATCTTTGCATGCAGGTGGCTGGCTTCTCCAAAGCCTAGCAAGAGCTAGGAGAGGTTTGCAGTCTCCCAATGGTCACCTGATCAGGACAGCGATCCAGACCATAGGCATGGCTTCATTGGCCAAACATGGAGACTTGCTTGGAAGCTTTTCTAGCATTGGAACATTGCGCTAATCTAGTTGGTTGGAATTGTTCATGGATAATTGAAGTACTTATGGATTATGAAATAGATCCAAATTTCTGGGTTCAACATACTATTGCTGGATTTGCATAACATGCTGAAATACAAATTACAGAACTTTGGAAAGACATACCAAGTAGAAGTTCAGTCCTGTTCAACTGACCTTTGATAGTTTATTAATGATATAGATGGAGAAGGAACACTGATCAAAGTAGAAGATAGCAAAATAGTTAATACCCTAGAAGGCAGAAATAACATTAGAAATTATGCTAATAGTTTAAAAACCTTTACAGAACCTTTTAACAACGTCACTTCCCTACCCCTACAAAAATATAGTGGGGGTCAGAATTGATTTCAGAGATATTTTGTATTGAACAGAAGCCCATCTTGAAACTTTGTCCAATTTTATATACCACGTTTTAAGAACAATTGAGACAAACTGCAACTAGTTCACAGAAAAGAACTGAGAGGGTGATCAAAGGACAAGAAACGAAGTCTGTGAAGAAAGAATGAATGGAAATGCTAGGCATGTTTACCCTTGAAAAGAAGCTGAGGGAAGAGTAGGGAGGCACTCTTAAAAAAAAGCATACAAAAGAAGGTCAAGAGCGGTTTCCTATCATTCCAGAGAGCAGGTTACAAAATAATAAAATTATTGGATTTAAACATGACAGGAAATTCTGCTTGAATATTAAAGTAAACTTTTTAACAGTAAGATCAGTAAAAAGTCAAACTGCCAATCACAGAAGTGGTTAAATCTCCCTCTTACAATGTACTCAAGCAGAGGATACATGTTAATTATTGGAATTGCTTTAATAGTTGCCTGAGTTTTCCAGAGTGGGTGACCATAATAAATTTAAATAATAAGTAGCTTTGATACTTCCACTGAGCCAGAGGTTGTTTCTTTCAACTTTATAATTCCAATGTAGCCTAGTGTGTTCTGTAATGCAGCCAGTCATTAGACCTTTGCTTGTACACTCAACTCTGTGTCCCTCCATATAAAGATACATAAAATCATCACTTTGTAATTGATAGAACTTCTGATCTTTTAAGTCCACTCTTTTCATCCAGCCAAGAATGGTGACCACTCATTGACCATATGTTTTTTGCTCTCAGAGTAGGCTTGTAAAAAAGGTATCATTTTATGTCACACATGGCTAATGGACTAGATTCATTTGTTGGGTCATAACATGTCCAGGTTAAAACAAAAGAGTTTTCTACTTAAATGTGATTGTCTTGGTTCTATTTTAGATATTCTTCTATGCTATTAAATGTGCCCTTATCAAAAAGTTGTTCAGGCACAAGAATTGTTTCAGAGTTTTGCTGCATCGTCTGGTTCATTCACGCACCATCCATTTTAATATCAGGTGATTATAAAAATATGTAGAACAAGTTACTGCAAATCTAAAAAAAGCATGATCTTGTTCCATTTGTCAGTTACATGACTGGAAGCTGCTGTTTTGTATTTTTGTGTGAATTTGATGGTGGTTACATGAACATAATGTAAATTGTCTTGAAAATAACTGGTTAAATTAAGTGTAGATTTTCAGAATAAAATATGGAAGCACAGAGATATAATGAAATAGAAAGAACGTATTTGGGTCTTCTTAGGATGACTTATTAGATTTTGGCTATGGTAGCCTAGTCATATATTCACTGCAAATACCATCTTTCCTATCCATCCCCAAGGACCAAAACAGCAAGATCTCTCCTGACCTCCTTTATGAACCATAAGAGATAAACAAATTCATCATTTTGGTACAGCAGATAGGACAGACAGTTTTTGAGAAAGGGCCAGCCAGAAGTGTTTATTCCTGTCTAGGATTTCTTTATTTCTTTAACAAGTTTTATATTGCTTCCTAACTAATAGCAGTGTACCAGTAACAACAGGAGTGCTATAGAGTCAGAAAAAAAATAAGGAATAGATGAAGCACTGGATTTGAACTGTGTGGATTCCAATCTATATCTTAATTTAAATTACTTCCAAATAGTTTGTTCAGATAGATAAGAAACAAAAGACCATACCATGAGCACCAGGGTAAAGTCTTTAAAGGAGATGCACGAGGCAAATTACTGGATTACTGAAAGCAGTGTGAACTCAGCTTTTTGCAAGAAATGTAAAACATGGTAACTGACTTTTAACTCTCACAAAATATAAACTGGCACAAAGATGGCACAAAAGAATCAACTTATGCAAGGATCCAAAAACAGGACAGTGATATTAGTATGGATTTGGGCTGATTCTATATTTAATTATATTTAGATTAAACAATTGACATCAATGAATTCAGAATTAACCGTGACCAATTTAAGTCTCATTTATTTCCATGTTCTACTTATATATAACTAAATATGGAAAAAAATTTCTACTGTCAATGATTAAGGATGGGAGTTCATCATCACTATGTGATACTTATGATTGCTTCTCCCCTCCCCCTCTCTTTTCCTTTACTTCCAGGAATAGAAAATATATGCTGTCTTTTGTACAAAGTAATTACAGTGCAAACGGTTTGGTGGGAATCATTCCTTGATGAGGCATTTTTCCTGAACATGCATAGACAAAGGAAATGATTTCCTTACCAAGAGAAATCACTTCAAAGCTCTTGGGCCAAGCCCTAGACCAGCTCAGGTTTCCCCGTTGTGTTCAGATCAGCTCAAGCAACAACGTGAAAAATTGAAAAATTGAAACAAATAAACTCTCACAAAGAATCAAATTCCTTGTGCCTGGTTTCAATTTCAATTTAAACCAGAAATCACAGTGAAAGGGATTCAGGATCTGAACACTTCTGCCTCTGAAATCAGTTCTGCTCCCCCCCCCACTATATTTTTGGGAGGAGTAGGGAAGTGACATTGCAATCATGCTTCTTCCAAGTGTGCGCTGTCTTTGAAGCTTGGAAACTATTTGAGCCAAGATATGTTGATTTGATAGCGCTTCCTTTCTTAAAATTCTTCCCTACTGGAAAAGTGCTTTCTTTGTTATGCTCCTGTATTTGCCTCTCCTAAGGGTGTGTATTTGCCTCTCCTTAGTGAATACAGTACTTGGGAGAATGACCATGGATGGGAAACTGATGGGCTTCCAGTGTCTCTTTGTTGATGTGGCTTCTAGTGTAACCCTTGGAACATTCCCAGTAATGGTGCATTTCACTATCAATACTATGCTTAATGGCATAGGCTTAGATATAATTGTTGCAGGTCATGCCTCAGACAAATGGACATATGTTTTGATCAGGTTGACAAGTAGACTATCTCTTGTTTTACTTGGCATACCGTTCCTCACTAGAGACAGGAAAGTCTGCTTCTTGTTAAAACAGGTGTTGATACAGGAACCCAGACAGTACACTGCAATAATTTTATCATTATTCATTAAGTCTGAATTGTGCATTGTTCATATATATATATATATGTTTTCGTAGATTTTCACGGGTACAGGTATGTAGTTCTGGGGTTTTTTGGGTCTTTTCCCG
>JANHFO010005421.1:4388-17590 GCA_032468095.1 Pareas carinatus
TCTGAAAATTCACTGAGTTTCTTCTGTATAAGTGTACTTTCAGCTCTGTCCTCATATATGCAGTGGAAAGCATAGGGTGGACTGAGTACACACTGCACTAAGTCATATGACCACAGTAGGATCGAAGTGAGTCTAGACTGGCCTAATTCATTTACTCAGCTGTCTCTAATGGAAGGATGCATTGGGGGAAAATTTTCAGTGTTTGTTCTCTGTAGCCACTAGTTGGAACAGACCCATTTTCACCTTTGATCTTTCCTTGGTAATATTGCCTCTAACACTAAATTTACTTCCATTTTATTAGGTTTTTGGATTCTGCTGAAGGAGAGACAAGGCAGAATTCTGATTTTTATTTGCCTTCCTTCCAACAAACCTTTGGGTTGGAAGTAACAAAAAGGGTCAAATTTAACTCTGAAACTAATTTAAACCAAGATTAAATTCCAGAAATTACGTGTGTGAGCATTTAGATTGGGGCATGGAGCAGTTGTCCTGCTTAGCAACTGTTTGCAGTTGTGACAATGATGAAAAAATAACTTCACAACCAAGCCTCATCATTGATGACCTTCACAAATCTCTAAGGGAAAGGAATCCAGAAGCACATTAGTAATTCCACTTAGCAGCCCATTATCTTAAACAACCAAGTTGCCCATTCCAATTGTGGTCATTAAACAAAGACTCCATGTGCAGAGTTAAAGCCTAAAGGTAGTGAGTCGGATCTATTTGTGATTCAGATTTGTTATTCAAAATGCAAAACCTGAACTAAACTTTTAAGTTTGATTTATTTTGTCTCCTAATTCTCAACAGGTGAGAAACTAAACCGTCTAAATTCTGTCACTGGGGAATATGCAAAGGCTTGTGTTAAAGTAGCTGAAGAATGTGGCACTGATGTCATCGACCTGTGGACACTTATGCAAAAAGGACACCAGGTACGATTTCTGAGATGGTCATCCTGCAGTGTACGTAGCAAAGTGAAGCTAGTTTTCTTACATGGTGCAGAGACTCCCTCAGAGACTCATCTTGCTCTGTTTTGTAGACTGGCAGATTAGTTGAACAATGATTAATATTTTTGGGGTTTAGGCTTCTTTCTGTAAACATATTGGAACAATTTACAACGTTTTGTGAAATCTCTTGTCTAGGACTTTTGCTGTTACCTGTCAGATGGACTCCATTTGTCAGAAAAAGGAAATACTTTTCTAGCAAACCAGCTTTGGAGACTCCTAGAAAAAAGATTGTCAACCCTTCCTCGGTTGCTTCCCTACTGGCGGGATGTAGATCATCTCTACCCTGAAGCTAGTCTCTTGGGCGTCCCCACTACTAAGAAGTAATCAAAAGTAGGTTTTGTAGAAACAAAATAAAAATTGCTTTTTTTCACAATCAGCGATACCAGTCCTTAAGAGTATTCTGATATACATTTGTGTTCTCAATTATTAGACCTCTATTCACACATAATTGCTGAGTTTTCTAATTATGTAATTAATGTCTGGCATAGATAAGGCAACTTACATGCTACAAGTGCACAGTGTATGCACAAGAAAATCATCAACACAAGCAGGAAACAGACAAACCAAGCCTGATGAATCAGACAATCCCACGTCAGAGGCTTAGAATACGGTTCAGGCTTAGAACAGGTTTGGATGCCCAACTTCAGTTAGTTGGAGGGATCACCAGTTTTTGGATAGCATGTTGGGGCCTGCACCTCAAAAGACTTTTGGCTTAAGGGTTGAGACTATTTCAGGAGGAATCTTAAAGGGGGAATACTGGCCGCATCCTCTGAATTTTCCAAAATGCAAAGGGGTGAGGGGGAGAGAGAGAGAAAGACTACATTTGATTTCTGCAACTCTGAAACTCAAGGATGTCAGTGGACTTTATGGCTTCTTTTAGATGGATTCATTCTCGTCTTAAGAAATCAGGGGTTCCCAACCTGTGAGCTGCAGCCCACTACTGGGCTGTGACCCCTCTTCAACCAGGCCGCATGAGTGGTGGGCTGTCACACACGGACGAGCGCACATGAGCTCATTGGCCCTCCCGTGAGCACCGCACAAGCACTGCACCCTGCTCGCCTCAGTGCCACTCCATACTTGCCCCAGCTGGCTCAAGCACCGCGCCCCAGCTCACTCCAGTGCCATGCCCACCATGCCCCAGTGCTCTGCCCCGCTTGCTCGCGTGATTGGCGCACAAATGCATGTGCCTGCCCCTCTGCTCACCCCGCGCCAGGTCACCAACCAAAAAAGGTTGAGGACCCCTGGGTTAAATTACTCAGGATCATGCAGAGTGAGCGGTCAAATGGCTTATTTAGATAGGTTAGTAAATGTTAATGATTTCTGTAGTGGACATTACCAGTCAGGATTCTGTATTGGAGATAGAGTCATATAGAATAGAGGTCAACATACAGGTTAAAAGAATGAGGGGCAATAGTTAATGCAGACAATATAGATAGTAATTGTAATCCAAGAGAGTTCTGTTTAATTCTGAATCAAGCTTGACCAGAATGTGGGTGGATGACATGGCCCTGACTGAAACAATCAACAATTTGAATGAGATAATAGCAGAGGTTGTTTTCAGGCACTTTGGAGAAAGCAATGAAAAAGTTCTGCTGAGAGAAGTGTTAGGGGGGAAAAACCAAATGTTTTAGAGATGTAATGAAGGCTTCACCTGGTTGGTAGGTTCCCACAAAAGTGATGTTCTGGTTGCAGAGGGAAGCAGGGATAAAACAGCCGAAGAGCTCTTCAGCTCTTCTACATGTGATAAGAAACATACCAAACCACAATATCTAAAGTGGCAAAGACAACATATTTGGAAAAAGCTAAGGTGCTTAAAACTATGTGTAAGCAATCCAAGCTGATATTGTATAGCGGTCTTGGAATGAGTGATAATTTGGTAAACAAGAACTACAATTACAATGATACATGCCAAGGATCCATTGGCTGTTTAATCCCTGCAGGTGTGGGTGCTTAGTCTAAAAAAATTGCTTTGCAATTTCAATCAGCAGCCAGCATTTGCTGGTTGGAAGGAAGTGAGCAGGAAACTCTTTGAAAATACATGGAAGCTGCCAAAAGAAGGCAGTTTAAATGCATGGGCCCAAACCAGAGTGCAGCAAAATGTGCTTCCTGCAATTTCCTCATACCAGCTGCTACCTCAGGCGTGACATGGGCTGTTTCAAGCTTCCCCCTCAGATATTCCACAGTAGTGACATTATTGATGACTTCCATTGTCTGATTTCTATGGAACTCCCCTTGCTAAAAGAATAGAATAAGGATGGGCAACTTTGCCTATCCTAATCACTTAAATAACTCAACCAACATGCAAATGGACTCCCATTCATCCAGTGTTCAGTTGCTGATATTCTACTAAGATGAACTGAACAGTTCTTAAAGAACAAGTATTTATGTTCTACTTGATTGCTGCTGTGGTGCCAATTATCAGTTACAGCCATGTCCTCCATATACAATTGTAAACACAAGGGCAAAACAAATATTTTAGATTACTGATCAGTCTATAACAGTGATGGCGAACCTTTTAGAGACTGAGTGCCCAAACTGCAACCCAAAAGCCACTTATTACCACAAAGTGCAAACACAGCAACATGCCCCCCCATGGTCATCGGCACCGTTGGTGACCACCCCGCAATCTCTCCTGTTGCTGTCAATGCCCCCCCCACACACACACAGTGCCCATTGGCTTCCCCCCAATTTCTGTGGCTTAAATGCGGCTTGCCGCAGACCTTCTACAACCTCCCACGGGTCTTCCAGTGGCCTACCCCATCTTCTGCAGCCTGCTGTGAGCTATGCTCCCCTCCTCTCTCACCTTCCCACAGATTCCATGCCACATTTGAGCCGCCCGCTTTACCTCAGACAGAGGAAGCGCTCCCATTGAGCTGCTGAGCAGAGGGGCAGGTGATGTCAGAAATGTCCACAGGCATGTGTGGAGAGGGGGAGTGGAGTCCCTCTGGCATTCTAGTAAAGAAATCTGTCCTGGGGCGACAGCGTGTGTCCCTACAGAGAAGGCTCTGAGTGCCGCCTCTGGCACGCGTGCCATAAGTTTGCCTTCTATAAGCATCCCGCATAGCTGTTTCGAGAATGCAGCATTTAGTTGCCTTGATTGTTATGACACACATCAAAGTACAAAGTTTAACAGGTTATTGAAGCTTTTAAATTATCACAGAAAAAGGTGGAGTTTCATATTAATATTCACAACTATTGGATGAATGCCAAGATGTATTTCATGAAAAACTTCCATAAGTGGTCTTTGATACGAGCTTAACTTGTGATCAAATGGACACAAGCATGCAAATATTTGCAAAGATATGGCAAGTGATTCCTTCCTGCTCCTTCTAGAATATTTTTGCAATGTCTAATCTACCCTACAGTTCAGGGATTCTTGCTGAATCAGCTAGCCAGGTACTAACCAGGCCTGGTCTTGCTTAGCTTTAGGAGTCCAGCCAGGGTTGACATTTCCAGGGCCTGAAAAACCTGAAGCTTCAATTAACAACCAAATAGTTTTATACTTCAATAAATTTTAGAAATTTATTTTATTACATGGCAAAGGGAGCTCTTACTCCTTATACAAAGGTTACCTTACAGCTGGGTATGAAATCTAAAAATTAACAGAGTATCGGTAAAAAAATACCTCAGGCACACAAATTCAAGTAGTGTAATAAATATCCATGAAAAATGTACAAGTTTGTTAATCTCTATTAGATGCTACAGAATATAAATTTTTCATCAGTTGTTTTTTTCCCTCACATTTGAACCAGCTCCCAAGCTGTCGTGTTTTATATAAAGCATAACTTAAGACATGATTAGATGAGCAATAAGAAATAATGCTGCCCTTTTAATTGCGAGCCAACTGTTTCTATAGGCACTGCCTCCACTCCTGAGAGCAGATCCCTTCCAAGTAAAAGGAGAGGGCTGTGTGGTTTCTGCTTTTATTATCTCAGCAAAAGGTATGGAGAAAGCCAGAAAGGCAGCAATTGGCACTAGACAGGACTGAGATAAGCCAGGCTACTGGCAGAGGAGTCTTGCACAAGAAGATGCTCAAGTCTTTTTCCTCATTGCACCCATAATTATTTCCTCATAGATCAGCCACAAAAATGCAATGTGAAATACACTACAGCCGAAGCAACATGCAGATGCCCTGAATACTGAACATTGACATGGCTTGAAATAGCTTTACGAAGTCTCCTTTTCAGACTTGTGTTCCTTCCTCAGTGAAAGATGTGAAATGATAATTATACATTTAAGCTATCTGTTTTGCATCAGAGGGTAACGTTTGGCACAATATGTGCATATAACTGAAATCAATGAAAACATTGCTTCTATCTCGATTGGATTTTGATTATCTTCCTGTTGGGTTCTGATCAGAACTGCGTAATTAAAGCCACACTATATTTTTATTCTGAAAACATTCTCAGATTCCAAGATTTGCATTGAAGCAATTAGCCGCTGTGATACTCTCTTCAAATTTAGCTGAAATCTATGCCTTTCTTAAATATCAATTAAATTGAAATGTTTCCTTCATCTTTCTTTTTAAAAAATACTGTTTAGCAGCATTCCAGAATTCTCTAATAAAAGAAGATTTCATTTATCTGGAAGAACTGTATTCTGGGGAGAAAAAGAAAAGAAATCTTGTTTTAGCAGTGCGGTTTAATACCAAGAAGGCACATTATAAAAATACTAAGATACACAAATCTTGGGTCAGACAGATTATGGCTTGATTCCATCAACTGAAGGGTAGGTTCCATTTGAGAATACAGAAAAGATTCAGAAAGACTTGATATATCTGACCTCACTTTTTATGCTTTTAGGTAGTACTCATTCACACTGACATCAGGAAGATCATACATATGGCCAGCATCTGCAGTGGGTCACTTCCTTGCTTTTTTCATAGTATACATACATACATGTACAAATGCATGTACAAATGCATGCGTACACACGCACATATACACACAGAGAGGCAGAGAATATTTTCGTAATTAATTGGCTTTAGATCAAGGAGCTGAACATGATTTTGCACAGAAGAGTCAGCAGCTGAGAAGGCAGAGACTAGCACTCGGTTTCTTTGCTGTCCACCCTATGTTGGCGCTGCAGTTTAAACGAGGAGCTTTTCTCGCTCCTGGTGACCGGATGATCTGTGAGGTCCTCGAATGATTTGGCAGCTGTACTGTTGTTTGGGAAAGGATCCTTCTCGAAGCAATCCTCCTCAATGTGTGAGTCTGTGCTTGGATCCTCTTGGATAGTGTCCATCCTTTGGTGATCCAGTTTGGGGGGCCCTGCTGCCACAGAGACAGGCACGATGGGCTGCAAAGGCTGGTGCCGGCTTGCCGGTGGCACAAGAGGGAAGGGTTTGATGATTCTGACGGAGGCTGAATCCATGCTGCTCAACATCTCAACGTTCTGCAAGAGACAAGCAGGGCATACATTAATGGGAGGAGGAAGAGGAGGAGGATGGTAAACATCTTCCCCAACAACTTGCTTTATAAAGTATCCAAGCAAAGTGTTCACAGGTGGTCTGCCTGTAGGTATCACTATCACATATTCTATACATGTGGTAAGTCCTGAGAGCCAGTACAGATAAGAGACTCTTGAACTCAACAGGGAGAATTCTGGCTCATCCAAACCACAGCCATGGTAATGAAAGATGACCATTTAAAAGCAGCACTACAATGGGCTGTAGGGAGGTTGTGTGAAACGGCTTAATTTCTACACGATTACTTTTAAACAGGGAGTTATGATAAACTTACAACTGATAAACTGAAACTAACTGAACCTAAAATATAGTTGAATGCAATGAAGAAAGGATGTCTCTAGCCTATACTCATGCCAGCTGGAAACACAAGATATGGACAATCTCAAGTAACTCAGAAATGAACCGAGTAGAAAATTCTGAAGTCCTTCTATATTGAGAATTTGGCATAATAGTTTGGCATGTGCAAGTTTTTCCTGGAAATAGTATCTTTCGGAACTGGATTGGGTTCTTGTAGCCCAACCTTGTAGCTTTTTAACAACACAATTCAAAAGCATGACATTATACCTACATGATTTGTTTAAAATTTTATTTTCCTATCCAATATATGTTGACTTTTTTGTTCAGCTGAATATATGTTTTACAGGTAGTCCTTGACTTATGACAACAGTTGAATCCAGAATTTTTGGTTGTAACTTGTTGCGGCCGAAAGATGACATCACATAACTGGACTCGATTTTACGATACTTCTTATAATGGTCATTTAGTAAATGACCTCAGTTGTTAAACAAATCCATGGTCATAAATATGAATCCAGCTTATCCAGTGGGTATTTTTTGATGTAAAGTAGCAAACAAGTCACAAACCGTGACCATGTGACTGCAAGATGCTGCAACTAGTGGTAAATGCAAGGCAGCTGCCAAATGCCCAAACTGCAATTACATGACTACAGGGGAAAATATGACAGTTGTCATTCATGAATGGGTCATAAGTAACTTTTTTTGTATCTGTTATAGCTTTGAATGGTTGTTAAGTGACGGGTTGTAAGTCGAGGACTACAGCAGAGCTTTGTTGTCAACAAGTGGAGTACTAAAAGTACTAATTCAAACCAACTTACGCTTGGACCAAACAAAGATTTGGTGTTTTCTTCATATTGTCTGTCCAATTTCTTGTCCTGTTAAAAAGGGAACATCACATTTTTATTTCTATAAACAAATAAGTATTATTTTACATATAATCAGAACTTAGGGTAGTTATGTCAATAATTAAGCAAGTTACTATAAATTTGGAAACAGTTTCAAATGACTAGCCAATATGTTTTTTCCTCCTGCTTAAAAAAAAAGGTATTTTGAAATAACGATTTCTTAGAAAAGCTCAAAGTTCTGGAAAGGAAGCAAATTTTGAGGAATCAAAACATTCCCAAATTAATGGAGATGGGGAGATGAGGAGTAGAATGAATAAATAGGGATATTCTTACTGTGAAAAGATCAATCAAATGTGTAAATACTCTGCACTGATTTTTGTAATTATAGACTCAATGTCTTTTACTATAAATTTTGTAGACAATAAAATGTTCTTAAACGTCTACTGTTGCCTGATCATTCATAAAATCCTAAAATGAATTTAAGGCACCTGTTTAAATTAAAACTTACCACACAGTGTACTAGAATACTGAGAGGAATCCAAAACAGCAGGGAGAATACAAGTACAGATCCTACTATGTTGTCTGCTAAAAATTTCCCTGTTTAAAAGAGAAAAAGACACCCAATTTTAGCAACCATAGAAGTAAAGAATATGCAAAACAGGGCAAAAATAAATACATTTAAATCTTACATATCTTTTTCCACCAACTGATTAGCGCATGTGACAAAATAGGACCATGTATAGTGAAATAACTAAAACGGCAGAAACATCAGAATATAAATGATCAACTTGAAAGAGATTTCTCTACCAGTAGAGAATGCAAAGCGGGAAGCTAGACATTTCTCCAGGTTATCCATTTAATACTATTTTCTTATATATCAATTTAATAAAATAAGAAGAATCATCAACTTGGAAATGAAATACAAGTCATCTTTACCTTTGCTGGGTAAATAGTTATACAAATTATAAGACTCCTTTTTATTTTTGCATTACATTAAAAAGTTGTGCCACTTCCCTTGCGAATACACACAAACCTACTCCTTCAGTTTGCATAGCCTTATATAGCAACAGGACTGATATTAATTATGGATCTATTATCATAGCCAGAATTTCCATGACTGGATTATAAATCCAGAATTATTCCCAATTGGAGGGAGGAAAAAAACAGGAAAAGCACTTTTATTAAAACCTTGGGTGCGTCCAATCCATGACCCATGGGCCACATTCAGCCCTGGACAACTGGTAACGCAGCCTCACAAGATTGTAAACTTTTAATATTATGTAAGTTTTTTTCTTATTTATATACATCAATTATATATAGTATATGTGAACCAAGACAATTCCTCTTCAGTCAGTGTGGTCCAGGCAAGCCAAAAGGTTGGACACCCACAATTTAAATAATTGCGAATATGCAATTTATATCAAAACCTTACTGATCGTTATCAGGTCAATATTAGATACATTCATGCTATTCAAATTTATTGTCAAAACTGCTTTTTAATTATCACATTTCAAAAATCAAACAACACTGCATTAAATAGAAAAGATGGGCTGAAAGTAGGATTTCAAGCAATGGAAGATGCATATCTTACCAAATGTATTGATGCTAAGCTGATCAATGAAAAGCCAAAGTCGTTCAATCACATCCTGCACACGCTTGTCACATTTGCCCTGTAAGACACAATGCTGGCTTAGAAAACCAAGTTTTCACCATAGTGACAGAACAATCTATCTGAAGAATACTGAGAAACAGAAAAGATAGGTTAAGTGCAATAAAACCTGGAATAAAACCTGGTAGTGAGTTAATTTTCTATAAAACCACATCAGTAATCAATTTGAAATAAGAAACCTAAAGACTATTGGTGGATTTGCAACTTCATTACAAAACAGGCTTTGTTGCCGAATTTTCTTTCCCCTAATGACGCCTCAAGATATGATAGAATGGAGGAGAGGATGTTTCTGGGGAAGGCTCGATTAGTTATCTGGACATCTTCATGCACATCGGAGTATTAGAGTCTGCTGTTTATATGCTCTGGGTTCTGGGCTAATTGAGATAGGTGTGGCTCAGTTTGATTCAGCTGGCCAACCATTCTATAAACCAACCTGCAGGGTTCCTAAAGGGATCACAAGCCATATAACCCTAACACACACTCTCTCTCTCTCTCTCTCCCTCTCCCTCTCTCTCTCCCTCTCTCTCTCTCTCTCCTACACACATATTAACAAACAAAACAGATAAAAAGAAAATACAATGGGCAGCAAAAACATAACAAAAGCTACAAGATATGTGGTTCCAGAACAACAACTAATTCAAGTATCCTCAGTTAACAACAGTAATTGGAACCCAGGACTCCATCATTAAGTGAAGTCATAAAGCACAATGTTATGTGCCTGAATTGACTACCCACAGCAGTTCCACCTGTGGTTGTGAATCCCACAGGTTTGTTATGTTATGATTACCATTTGCAACCTCCTGCTGGGTTCCCCACTCACTTTGCTTGCTGGAAGCTGGCAATGAAGGTTGCAAATGGCAAACATGTGGCCATGGGATGCCGCAACCATCTTAATTGGAAAGCCAGTTGCCAGGCACCTAAATCATCTGAATAGGAATAACAATAGGAATGCTGCACCTTCCACAACTTTGAGGACCAGTCATAACTTTCCTTGTTCAGTGTCCTCATAACTTCAAGCAATCACTGGACAAATGATTGCTAATTGACAACTACCTGTAGTCTATTTTAGAATACACCTATAATTATCAAGGGGTGGCACGATGGCTCAGTGGTTAAGATGCTGGGCTTGTCAGCTGGAAAGCTGACTGACAGCCTGGGTTCACCAGACCCAAATGCCGCATGACAGGATGAGCTCCTTTTTATCACCCTAGCTCCTGCCAACCTAGCAGTTCAAAAGCATGCAAATGCGAATAGATAAATAGGTACCACTTCGGTGGGAAAGGTTACTGCATTCTGTACTTTCATGTTGGGCACATGATGACGGAAGCAAGCTTTCTAGGCGAGAGGTTTCCAACCCGGGGTCCATGGCAAGTTGGGGTCCACAGAAAGGTCAAGAAAAATTTGGAAAAACTCATATACATGAATTTTCGATTAGTAATTACTTGAATTTGTGGGAATGGGGGTCTGCCATGTAGCAACGACATGTTTCGGAGTCCGCAGCTTGAAAAAGGTTGAAAACCTCTGTTCTAGACTGAGAATCGGAGATGAGCACCGCCCCTTGAGTCAAGGATCACAAAGGGGAATAAAGCAATCTCCAGGATGTGTGACCAATATTCAGGGCTAGAGAAAAAGCGAATGCACCCTGATCACGTATGCACACTCACATTCGCGTCACAGAAGCCCACAGTGCAGGGCTTTCCCTTCCTCAAATATAACTTCCGATTGCTATCAGGATAAGGGCTGCATCTTCCAAACTCATCTCGACAGCAGATTTTGCAGGAGTTATCTGTTTCTGAAATTAATAAAATTGAAGAAGGTTATTTTGGCTCTTAACCATCATATCCCTCTCTGGTTTTAATTATCCAGATCATAAAGATGAAATATTTTAAGTACCACAGCAAATGTCTTTATAAACTTAAAGCACTGAGTGCATTCAACATAGTGAGAAAAACTGGCATTTCATTAAATCCTAGGTTAAAATGAAGCACAATTTGGTCTTATACGAAAGCTTCTTCTCATAACCAATCCCAACAAAAAACAATGTTACATTTCATTGGATGTAAAAACCAACACCCACTGCAAACCAGCTTGGTGACACAAACAACAGGATATGAAAGTAAGAAAACAGATTTCACAAGTTGTCAAATCATTCCCACACACTGCTGATTACTGGCCTTTTTGTTTGATTCCCTAGTTATTTGGCATGGCTAGGGACAGATTAACCTCTGAATTTTCTCTCATATGTCATGAGATGGTCGTAAGTGAAGACAGTCGCAGGATTGACCTGATTTTACATTTTTTTCTAATGGGCCTTAAACGAATGCACACAAATGTGCATTGTAAAATGAACACAACGATCATAAAGTGAATGGCACAGTCATTAAGGTCCACGGTCCATTATGGTTTATGAACCAATGAATCTGTTGTCCACAATGGGTGGTTCCTCTCCCCCATAAACTGGAACTAAACATCAGTTTCTGGCCCCAAAAATTTAAATCACAGACGACTGCTAGATACTGGAAATGGCCATAAAAGCAGGTGGTTGCCAAGTACCCAAAATGTGATCACATGGCTGGAGAGACAGCCATCAGAACTTTGAATTCTGGTCGTAAGTACCTTTTGAGGGAAGTGCTGATGTAATTTCAAATGGTTGCTAAGCGACCAGTCATAAACCAAGGACTACCTATATTAGAAATCAATAGCTATTTGAGGGTGTGAGGAAAGGATGAGGTGATTTTTCCACATAGGGAGGGAGATTTGTGGCAGGAAACAGTCCCAAAGAGAACAGACATTATATTAAACATAATGGCAAGGTTCTCATATTCACAAAGAATGCGGGATGCCCGTGCTAATGCTGCCATTTTCATGATTCCTTACAGACACAGAGAACAAGCAGGATGGGACTTCAGGAGAATGTGGAATTGTTGACAATAGAAAGCCTTGAGAAAGAAACTCCACACAAGTCTGCTTTGGATTGATTCGAGATGAGGGGAAGCAGAGAAGGCCTCTGACAGGCTTCCGAGACTCCATTACAATTCCCTCATCACCTTCCGAGACTTTAAGAGAGTGTCAGCCGCCCCTGTTTCCTGACCTAGGAGGGCTGACCTCAGGCCCTAAAGAAAAGAACTGCTTCTATGCCTGAAAGCTTTCCATGCAAGGGAGAACTCGGAAAATCTGGATCTACAATGGAAGAACAGCCCCCCCCCCCATAAAACTCTCTCTGTTGCAGGCAGATGCCCTGAGAGGAATGCCAAAGGTGGGGTGCTGGCTGGCACATTCAACTCCCTCTTTTTAAACGCAAGAGTGAATTTTCTCTCTGAACACCCAAAGGAGGTTACAGCAGTGGTCTCCAACCTTTCTGACACCAGGGACTAGTTTCATGGAAATCAATTTTTCCAAAGATGGGGGGAGGGGAGAGAAAAGGAATAAAGACAAAGACGCTTTCTTGTTCTGCTCTGTAGGAAAATTAGAAGACAAAGAGAAACCTTCACTGGAAGAAGGGAGAATAAAGAGACAATCCTAACTCAGCCTTCTAGCAAAACAAGTCAAAGACCCGGCACGTTGAGGAAGTGCTGAGAAAACCGTTCCAAAAAAAAAAGATAGAGAGACCAAATCAGCTCAGCACTGCACAAGTTCAGCAGCATGGGGAAAGGTGCAAACGATTAATTCCCTTGGAGATGCAGCACTTAAGGGGAAAGGTGGCTTCTCCCCACCCCACCCTGCCACCTCCCCGGTTGCAAGACAGGCTGAGCCGCACAGTTTGCAAATCTGAAGAGCTGCTAATGAATGGAGTGTGACCCAGGTTGGGGTGCCAGGAGGGAGAGAGGAGGAAAATGAGGAAGAAGAGGAGGAGGAGGAAGAAGAGGGAGCAGAAAGAGCAGGAGGAGGAATGATGTGGAGCCCAAGAGTCGAAAGCCAGTTGCAAGC